>JAFLJL010004036.1:0-18016 GCA_018398815.1 Conus ventricosus | reverse complement strand
CTGATAATACACGGGGTCTCCTCTCATTGGTGTTATTACGGTGACGTCACACAAACATTACAAATGGCGACAGTCTGGTTGAAAGAAAGTTAGGTGAGTATATTTCCTTCTGGATAGTGGTATTACATTTGTATAATCGTTGTCATGATAAAATAGAAATGAAAAAACTTAAAATGACTAAAATAGGAGTAATTCACCCACCTTGAAGTGAAACGTTTTCAAATGCCTTAGTTTCAGTGATGGCATGCTCAGTTCTCGCTGAAAGAATTCTGAATGTTGCATTTCAATGTTTACGAGAATTTTGTTTGGGCTTTCTTTGTTCCTAGACAAAACAGATTTTTAAATGATTAGCAACATTGGTGCACTTTAATTTAGTTTTAAAAGAAATGTCTGTTGCTTGCAAGGACTTTGCCTTCTAGCTGTACGCCTACTTCAGGGACATGTAATGGTTTTAGTCAAGCTGAAACGGCAAAGATTAGAGAATCGGGTGTCACTCAGTGTATGATGCTTCGTGCTGTGGAGTTGACCAGACCCTCCAACATCAGACATTAGTGGAGGCATGTAAAGGAGTACATGACTGATGACTGATGGCTGTTCGATTTAGTGTCGTAAAAGTGTACTGTGCAATCTGAAAGGAAGAAAAAAGTGAGTGGATCGCGTATTACACAGCAGCGCATTAAATTTCAATGTCATAGCAAGTCCTCCCCCCCCCCCCCCCCCTCCCATTTCTCTGCTGAGCCACGTAAATGAGACAAGTAGGTGCACTAATCACCAAGAGAAAGGCAAGAGGGAGAACGGCCTAAAAGCAGAAAAATGGATTGGGGTTAGAGATCTTTTCTCCACCTTTGCAGAAACATTTAGCTTACGATTTTAAAAATGAATGGTTTATCAGGTCATGTAACTAGAGCATACAGTAAACATTAAGTCTTTGCTTGTCAAAACATAGTTACACTTTATATGGGTGATGGACCTTACACTTTTAAAATAAATCACATCAAGGTAGGGCTAGTGCTAACTGGAAATTTATTTTAAAATTTGCCCAGATCGAAAGCAAAACTAGCAGCCAGTAGATGCACTGGTCGTACTATTGGGGATGACCAGAAAAGAAATTGAGCAAAAAAGTTGATAGGAAATTGGAAAGCAGAGTGAGAAAATATATGAGTTGAACTGTTGACATTCTTTGTGAAAACCAAGCTTTGATCAGAACGATAGAGAACAGTAAAATACCAATCCTGACTCAAACCGCTCTTAACCAGTTTCGAGCGGTTTGAGTCAGGATAGGCATTTTACTGTTCTCTAACTAGTAAACCCTACAAACAAACATACTAAACTTTTCAGATTTTAGTTTTTGCTTTTAAAACCGGGCCACTTCTTGTTACTGGTTGTGTGTTTCTGGCACGGGTAATATGAGAAAGGTAAATGACGGGGGGGGGGGGGGGGCAACATCCCCTAATTGCTGGTGCTGGCGGTAAGAACTTGTACACAGGCATGGAAATACGGAGCTAGGCTGACACATGATTACTTAATTTGTGCTGTGGGGTCTTATGAATTGGCAAGGGGCAATAAGGATTCCCGCCTGGGGCAAAACAAATCTAGACATGTTTCTTACATTCACCAACCATAAGCCAAGATTTAATCATGTGATAGTAAGAATACGTCACATCCGCCCCAGCACTGTTGTTGACGTTGGCAACCGGCCTTAGCTATCTTATCATTCCCCTTGGTGGTGTTGTGGTGTCAAGACGCGTGTAATTTTCAGTGAGAAAAGTGTTTGACTTTAGTTAGCTTCAGTTTTGGGTTGGTGATTACATAGTGTAGCATTTTGATCATGACAGAACAAAGAGAGTGAAGTATTTCTCAGTCGACAATACTTCAAGAACATCTTGAGTACTATGCTCAATTTCTTCATGTTTTAGAGGAACTTAGAACAGCAGGTCCATCTACAAGTAAGAAACTACATAAACTTCCTCCACAACCCAAACGAAAACTCGCCACCCTGTATGGAGGAAAAGGAAAGAAATCCAAAACAACAAGGAATCCAAATGAACTACACGAGTATTTACAGTCCAAAATTGTTGATGTGCAGAAGAAAGTCAGGAAAGACGAGTTCTTTTTCAATCTGGAAGAAATTACATCATCGCAAAGTGCTGTTCAAAAGCTGATTGATGGATATAGACAACTAGCAAGACAAGAAGCAACCACAATGGCTTTTAACCTGCAATACGGGGGACTTTTAGAAGTTGCTTTCAAGTTTTTTGAGGCGGAAGAAAGGAAAGGGACTCACAGTAAAACGTGGGATGAATGGCTGAAGGAAAATGTTGGAATTAGCCCTTCATATGCACGGAGACTGAGAGAGATAGCCCGTTTGTTGCATCCATACATATCCAAATTCAGCACAGTCGGGCTGTCTTTCTATGAAATCTTCCACCTTAAAAAGGAGCTCCATGCAATGTTTGAGAGCAGCGAGGAGATTCGGAACTACTGGGCCGAGAAAATACCCACATCAATGGTTCTCGACTATGCACAGCAATCATCGCAAGAGTAGAATTAGCGAAACCTGAAACTCCTGCCTGTGTACAGGAGTAGCTGAGCTAGAGCATTGCTTGTAACACTGAAGTAGGTCGCGCAACTGCCTGTAGCGCTCAAATAGGTCAACTAGTATTGGAACACTGCTGATTCACTGACATTCACTGCCTGTCTTCACTGCTTCAACGCCCGGCTTCAACTTTTTTTTGGCTGCCTTTTTTAGGCGGCCGCAGAGTGTACTTTATTCAATTGTCTTGTTTATTGAATCAAGCTTTTGATAAATGCACTTGGTGGCTGCTTTGAATAATCTTCAGTTGACAGAGAGACCGACAGCCCCGTTTTCTTCAACACAAGCCAACGCGTTACCCACTGCTGTTTATTGGAATTCCCGCTTGCCGTGCAGGCAATTTAAAACCAGAACCACAAAAAGCCCCCCCCCCCCCCCCCCCCCCCCCCCTCACTTTCCCCCACACGCACCATCCCGTCTATTGTGTGAATGATTTCTGTGTGTATGTGCGTGTGTATGTGTGATCCAGATCATGCTATAAGTCACCCCAAGTTCTTAATTAAGTCACCCCCATGTTCTTAATTAAGTTCTTACTCAAGTCACCGCAAGTTCTTAATCAAGTCACCTTTAAGTTCTTAATCAAGTCACCTTTAAGTTCTAACTCAAGTCACCTTTAAGTTCTTACTTAAGTCACCTCAAGTACTTAACTTAAGTCACCTCAAGATCATAACGAAGTCATCCTTTAAGTACAGCCAAGTTCTTATTCAAGTTAACTTATAATTATTTATTAAGTTCTTAAAGTATTATTGCATCTGAAATGGATCAAAATGATCTTTTGTTGTTGGCGGTTCTGGCATGCTTTTGTGTTCGGCTTCTGTATTTAGTGGTTGAGATTGTTTGGACTGCTTTGGTTTTTGCTGTCTTTGTTTATATATTTTATAACCGTAATAACACCCCCAGCAGCAATGCCGCCAAAAATGACAATTGGTTTAAGAAAATTCCATGAAGACTTTGGGGGTGTAGGCAACCCTGGCGTTGTAGGTCTTGAATCAACTTGTTCTGGTGTTTTTATAGCTGGCATTGAAACAACTGGCTGCGGCTCTGGCACTTTTTCATTATGAGCTATATTCTGTGATTGTAACATTAATTTTGTTCGCTTGTTCCACTCTGCTAATTTTTTTCCTGCTGCAACACGTCCAGGATGAGGTTTTTTACTGGTCGCTTTCTCCACCTGATTCAATGTTTTCTGATTCTGCTGATTTTCTGGCTCGGTCATTTTGAAGGGAAATAAAATCTATATGATTAAAAGTAATTAATCCCATGATTAGCGGCGACAATAATGTTCCAAATTTGTAGTATAGATCACATCCTAGAGACTCTAATGTCTTTGTTAAACTGGATCCTGCGTTAAATCATACATAAAATCTTGTTCAGAATCAATAGGCGCAAATCTACTGACTAGTTTAGTGTACAAACTAAGAACCGTTTGTCCTACACTTTTTACCATTCTCGATCCTAGTTGCGCTTCATACCTGTTATGATACTTTACAATGTCTTGTGGCGACATTTGTTGAATCTGTTCTATGCTGAATTCATTTCCGAGGAACTGTTTTGTTTTTCCACATGCTGCCAAAGAATACAGCCTTTCTTTTTTGGCATAATAGCTTGGTCGTCAGCCTTGTCATTTGTAATCATAAGTTCAGGAATGTTTGATAGATCATCGGTGTTCATGTTTTATTACTAAATATAATTATTATTTGTGTTTAAAAATGAGCCCCGAAAAGACTGTTACCAATCTTGTTTACCATTCTGCTGTTATTGGCGGTCTAAGTATAGGATACACAATGCTTGGTAAAAGCTTGTTAAAAATTAAACCAGCGGATCTTGGAAAACTAGACTTTGAGGATTCAGCAAAGCTAATTGCTATCATTGCAGCTTCGTTTGCTACGAAAGATTTTCTAGTTAAGCAAGGAATAATTCCAGACAGTATAAATATGTAAATAAAAAAATACATTTATAAAAATGGCTTCATTTGTAATGATGATAGGCGGCGCTGTGGTTAATGCGCTTGCTTTTAGCGGAAGTAATTACGCATTTAGTAAACTACGGGGTGACGGCGAGAGAAAAAGACATAACAAAGCTATGGAGCAACTAGCAGCTGCACAAGCTGCGTATGAAAAGCAGAGAATTGAGCAGCTAGATTTCATTAATGACAAACTGAAAAAACAGGGACATGCAGCTTACACATTTAAAGATGTTGACCAGGCAATAAAAGAATATTATCTTGTAACAGGCAAACCAATCGAGACATTGCCCCCACCAAAATTTAGTGACTTTTATCAACCATCAGAAAAACAAAAGATGCAAGAAATCGTGTTTATCGTCGTTGGTATGACTGTTGTGTATTTTGTTGCACATTTAAAATTGGCTGAATAAAAATGAACAAAATCTATTATTCGCCAAAAGGATATTGGAAGGGAATCACAGCAATAAAAAAACTAAGCCAAGCGCGGGAGTCAGTGAACAAAAAGCAAAGAATGGTTATCTAAACAAGCTATTTGGCAAATTTATTTTCCTGCGCCTAGACAAATACAGAGACCACACTTTGAATACAACGCCGAACAACACCCATCAAATGGACCTTCTATATTTACCCCATGATTACGATTAGACGAAAAAGATTTAAGTACGCACTCACGGTCATTGACATAGCTTCAAGATACAAAGATGCGGAACCATTAACACAAAAGAGTGCTTCTGCTGTTGCTGTTGCCATACAACTAATATACCAACGAGGCCGCTAACTTATCCTCGCATGATTCAAGTCGATGATGGAAAAGAATTTAAAGGCCGAGTGAATCAATTATTTTTAAAACATAGAGTTACCATTAAAAGAGGCATCCCAGGAGTTCACAGATCACAGGCTTTAGTTGAAAACTTTAACAAACAGTTATCTGAAAGACTTTTTTCCTACCAGTATCACAGAGAGCTGATTGACAATTCTCGCAACACAGAATGGGTTAGAAGACTGCCCTCAGTTTTGCGCGCAATGAATAATGAAGAATTTAAAGGGCTAAAACCAGTACAAGCAATCAAAAAACAAACAATAGATGTTGTTGAAGGAGACGCCAGTTCATCCGGCAAACTATTACCATTTGGATTGAAAGTAAGGTACCTTTATTTACCGGGGGAAGCAGAAGGGGACACTCGCATCAGGGCAACAGATCCAGTTTGGAGTGTTGATCCATATGAAATAAAAAGAATTGTAAAAATGAATCCGCCGTGTATTATTTACGAGAAACTGACACAACAAAACAACCAGCTCCTCAAAGATCTTTTGTGAAGGAAGAACTGCAGATAATCCCGCCAGACACAGTTCCAGTTGCTTAATTAATTTACAAAAATATATTTGAGACTAAAATGGAAGCACAGAACGAAACAAGAATGATAAAGGAAGAGCCCTTAGAATTAATACGGGAATCATATGATACGAGTTCCACTATTAAGGAAACATTTATGAGGATTCATCAACACTTGCTAAACCATCCAGATCACCTACAACCCAAAATCCCAAATTTTGATTATCAGATATGGAGAAAAGAATATCTTGAAATAATAAAAAAAATTCGAACACATCAAGCAAACATGAAAAACAATTTGGCTGAATTGGATAATGATATGATTGAGCTTATAATGAAACTTGAGGAAAAAGTTTTCTCCTGGCCCGAAATACTGTACATTTTCGGCCTTAAACCAATAAACTCCTTAATCACAGTTCCAGTTGCTTAATTAAGTTTTAATTTACATAAATATATTTGAGTCTAAAATGGAAGCTCAGGACGAAGCAAGAATGATAAAGGAAGAGACCTTGAAAATAATACGGGAATCATTTGATACGAGTTCTACTATTAGGGAAACATTTGCAAGGATTCGCCAATACATGCTAAAACATCCAGATCACCTACAACCCAAAAACCCAAATTTTGATTATCAGATATGGGGAAAAGAATATCTTGAAATAATAAAAAAAAATCGAACACATCAAGCAAACATGAAAAACAATTTGGCTGAATTGGATGAAGATATGATTGATCTTATAATAAAACTTGAGGAAAAATATAAACCCTTCGATGAAGCCCTCAGTGAAGAAGAAATATAATTATGTTGTTCTCCAGTACCCGATTGCATATGAAAACTCTGGATTAACAAATACTCGTTTAGTGTTTGTTCTATCTAATGACTTCTTTGTTACAACAGTTGTGTTGATCTTATGTAGATTAGATCGCAGTTTTACGTTGTCATGATGAAAAGTCTTATTGTCAAACAATGCTTCTTTGTAGTTGTCATGTGATATGTTTGACTGCACAACACTGCGAGATATTCCCTTTGCTTTTTTGATAGGGGAGTATTTTGATAGGGGAGTATTGTGCATGTTTATGTCTGTATTTTTTTGTCGCTGAGGAAGGCATATTGCCGAAAATTTCTTGTCCTGTTTTGTGTCGTGCATTAAATCGTCGTTACTTCACACTTTGTTTTGTGTGCTCTTCTGCTTTTTTGTCGTGTTTCAGTAAACGCCGCAGTTTGTTTCATTTGCCGTTTGTACTTTTTTCCTTCACTGCACTTTATGTTTGTCTCGTTTTCCTTGTTGCATTTGTCATCATGCACAACTATTCCTCCTCCTCCTTCTCTGCTTCACAAGGGGAGTATTGTGCTATTCCTCCTCCTCCTTCTCTGCTTCACAAGGGGAGTATTTGTGCATGTTTATGTCTGTATTTTTTGTCGCTGAGGAAGGCATATTGCCGAAAATTTCTTGTCCTGTTTTGTGTCGTGCATTAAATCGTCGTTACTTCACACTTTGTTTTGTGTGCTCTTCTGCTTTTTTGTCGTGTTTCAGTAACGCCGTAAGTTTGTTTCATTTGCCGTTTGTACTTTTTTTTCACTGCACTTTATGT
The DNA here is from genome assembly GCA_018398815.1 of Conus ventricosus. NCBI lineage: Eukaryota > Metazoa > Mollusca > Gastropoda > Neogastropoda > Conidae > Conus > Conus ventricosus. The sequence continues at coordinate 10,531 of JAFLJL010004036.1, read as the reverse complement.
TTGTCTCGTTTTCCTTGTTGCATTTGTCATCATGCACAACTATTCCTCCTCCTCCTTCTCTGCTTCACAAGGGGAGTATTGTGCATGTTTATGTCTGTATTTTTTTGTCGCTGAGGAAGGCATATTGCCGAAAATTTCTTGTCTTGTTTTGTGTCGTGCATTAAATCGTCGTTACTTCACACTTTGTTTTGTGTGCTCTTCTGCTTTTTTGTCGTGTTTCAGTAACGCCGCAGTTTGTTTCATTTGCTTTTTTGATAGTTTTCTCCTGGCTCGAAATACTGTACATTTTCGACCTTAAACCAATAAACTCCTTAATCACCCCTCCTGATAATTCATCCTTCATCTTTCCTAAAACCTTCTTATTAACAGTTGAATGTAAAGGCGAATCTTTAGGGTAATCAGATGTATCATACCATCCCGCATGCCCTTTAGCCACTTCTATTTCCATGTCTTTATAGATGTCTTCAGTAGGGATATCTATAACAAAACTATCTGTATCTGTGTAAAGTACTCTGGACTCTGGATACGAGGGTTTAAAGTAGTCATAAAGAAATTCTAACATCAAAAGCTTTGATAATTCTAAAACGTAAACCCAATAAATACAGGTTTGTCCAATTTGACTTTCTTTTTTTCATCATTATGCCAAAAAGCTGATCATGAAATCTTCTAAAGTCCTGATAATTAGGTTTGAAGTCAGCTTAATTGCTTCGTTCTCTTTGGTGACCAATCTGACATCTTTGCGCTTGTGCGGATTCTCCATAGTCTTTCCAAAACAGCTGTTGTTCATCAGCTTGAAAAAGTCTTTTTCTGAAGCATCTGTGGATTTAGTTCTAAGATCAGTGTTCTTCAAGATGTATGGTTTCATGAACTGTTCTTGATCAAAAGCAATTATTCGATGAACAGCTGTCAACTTTAAACCATGTCTTAAATAAAATTGTAGAAGTCTGTAATGACAGACATAATTTTTTTTTGCCGCGAAGATTAGGCACAAGTTTAGGTGGCTCTGTTGGATTCATCTTTAGACTTTCTGCTGCTATGGGTAGTCATTATGTAGGTCATGGAGTTCATGAGGATATTCTAAGTCAACTTCTAGAATGAAACCACGCGCTGTTGATCTGGTGTCAATCTGCTCAACCACTTTAATGCTCTTTGCACATTATTTGTACCGCCACCTTTGTACATTTCAAAGTTGCGTAGTGGAAGTGATTGTGCCATTGCCCCTCCATAACAGATTGTTTGCATCTAAATACATGAGATAGTTAGACCTTTTACTTGGATCATAGTCGTCCAAGTATTTGTTGTTTGCTTTACAGTAATGATGCGACGCCATACTAATTCCTCCACGCAATCCGTTTTCAATCATCTGAATCATTGGTAAATCTGACAATAAATCAATCTTTTCTCCAGTAAACCTTAAGAAAGCATCCCAACTCATCCCCGGGGGCAGAAATGTAATGCGCGGGATCCAGGCTATAATGTTTCATGCAGGTCTTTCTGTAATTTTCAAAGACGTCCGCCAACAAACATGTATCGGCCATCAAGTATGAATCATGATAGTCTCCCATCGTTTTAGAATCTAATTTCTGCCATGTTCTTGAGCATGCGGGTAATAAACCTATGACCTTTCCTCAAAGACTGAAAAAAACGCTCTTTGGGGGAATGCATCCCATCAAAACTTGCCAACTGTTCAGTTCATAAGGGTCCCCCCTTTCAACAAGATTGGGCAAAATATTCTTCTGTTTTTGGCGGACTTTAAGGAATAGCCTGACTTAATGACCCAAGGGTGTTTCATAGGTCAAAAAAAGACAGTTTTTTAAAGTGAAAACTTACTTTTCTAATGACTGTGCAATGCTTCCCCTGGATTGCGGTTTACTGCTTGCATTAAGTGAGAGTGAAACCCTCGCAAGTTATGAAAAAAAGAGGGCAGTTTCCCATGCCCTAGATAAACTTTATTTAAAGTTTGCAGGTTTGCCTGCCCCTCTGAACTTTCCGCTAATTGATCATGGTCTCTATGTCGGTTTACATTTTTGGGGCGTTAGCTCTAACCGAAAAACCCAAAAAGGGGGCAGTCATACTGTTTGATTTCAGGATCATAAAAAAATATCTGAAGATTCAGATTATTAGAACAGGGTTACGCACTTGCTCTTGCGTTCAAAGGAAGTATTCTGCAGCTTTGGGCCCTCTTTAATTTTGGCTTTGAATAAACCCACCCCATTGAAATAATGAAGGCAAATAAAAAATCTGATGTTTATTTTTTAAGACATTTTCGGAAGTTTCTGTGGGGTGGCCCTTCATAGGAACAATAAGCGACTCGAAGTCTCGTAAACACTAGGACTTTTTTTGCACCTTTTCCCATTCTTTAAAACAACTTTAACCCTGGGGGGGGTGTAATTAGTTCGTCTTACAGCTACGAACTTTTAAAATTTTTTTTTTTTCAAGCGCGGCTTTCCCCAAGGAATTCTTTTAAAACTTTTTCTAAGAATTCTTTTTTGGCCCATCTTTTGAAGTATGCTGCATTATCTACTCATTGGGTATCAATGTGAATTTGAGACACCCCCTTTTGGGGAAAGGGCTTTAGGATAGTCCACTGGCTTTTTCTGGATCGCCTATTTTTGGGGCTGTCTTTGACACTCAAAAGGGCACCAAATTTTTTTCTAAACCAGGTGTATCATTAAATTTAGGGTTTTTTTTTGTTCTTAAAAATGATCTTTTTTGTCCACGTAACGGGAAAGGAATTCCAAAATTAAGATCATTGAGAAAGGCCATATTTAGTTTCTCTCTGTTTTTTTAGCAACGGAGCAGCCTTGCAAGAACAACCACATAAAACATTTGTTGTCTAAATTTCCTTAGTTTGAACTCCCTTTTTTTGCGCAATGCTGGGGGTATGGAATGTAAAATTGCCTACAAGGGCTCATATTACCTTTTTAATCGATTTTAAACTTCCCCTCTGCCCAAACCCAAGCCCCTTTTGGCCTCAGCGGCCACATCAAACTGTGTAAGCAGTTGGTCTCCCAAAACCGGGCGTAAGTCTTACGAGAAAAAAAGCTTTTGTTTATTTTAGCCCCAACTTCTAGTTTTTTTTCATTTATTTTTATATAGTCGTTTAAAAACAGCTAACTTTACTTTAACTCGGGTCTATTGTTAGTTTCCCGGAACTTAAAAATGCATCAAAACACTTGCCGTAGTTTTTTGGGATCAATGATTTCTAGACCAAATATCTTTTAAAGTTTTTGATAAACCTCCCCCCTGGGCTTTCCTTCAAAAAATTGTCTGGTCCTTCATATTCTTTCCATTTTGATTTTCTTTTCTAACCAAAATTTTTTTTAAATTAAAAAAAAACTTAATCAGAATCAAATCAACGGTTTTTTTGGTTGGACTCATAAACTAAAGAAAAACCCCTTTTTCGTTTTTAAGTGACGTTTAGAAAAGTTTAATGTCTCGTTTATTTTTTTTTAAAACCTTTTTTTTTTCTCTTGGTGTCTGGCTGTTAGAAAAACTTCCCCTTTCCTTTTTTTGAAGACAAACTTTTGTTTTTTTATGTCATCAAAATGTTGTAAACGAAAAAATTCTTCGCCCTGATGTTTAGTAACTAGGTTTTATTTATTGCATTTAAACGAACAAAGTTTACTGTTTTTAGCTGAACCATGTTTGGGGGTGCTTTTGGATTTAGTTTTTATTTTTTGCTATCAGCACTTAACTAAGAAAAAGGGCCAAGAGTAAAGACACCCCCCTAGATAAAGCTGCGGGGCCCCAAACCCCTGTTGCTAAAAACCAACACTTTTCCCGGGCCGTAGAGCACTTAGAGTTGATGCTCCAGAACATATGTAACAGCTTACGGGGCAGCAGAATCCTTCTTTTGGGTTTTGCGTATTTTGAAAGGCCCTCTCTATTTTTGTTGCTTTTGTGTAATTTTGGGTTAAATCAAATTTTTTTTAGTTAGGGTTTCTCTATCTCTTTTTGGCGACTTTGGGGCGAGGCCTTTTTTGGATAAACCCGAACAGACATGTTTTTTTTAAAAAAAATTTTTTAGTTGTATTTTTAATCTTTATCTTGAATATTTCAAACTGCCATCATATATTTAAAAAAAAATATCATTAACGTTTTCGTCATCTTCTACTTTTTCAATTTTTAATGTTTATTATGTCTTTTTAACAGTTCCCCCTTTCCCGTAAATTACCTCGTTCCCTTTGGTCAACCCTAAAACCCTATTTCGTTGTTAAAAAATCACGAGTCTAACATGGAGATGGAATCTTAGACACAAGGTCTACGTTTGGGCTTCTTGCCCCGCCTCCGCAATTTCTTTTTATCAAAAACGATAAAATTTAAGCCCCAGCGTAGATTTGGTTTGGGCCCCTCAATGAAATTGTATTTAGTTATTTTGGTTAAGAAACTTTTTTAGGTTTTTAAATGGTTCTTCATCTTGACAGCAATAAAATCCTTTTAGTGATCTTGCTGAGACACTAAAAACTAAAATTCCATTAGTGTCCCCGCCCTGTTTTTTGGTGTGAGAATGGGAATACTCTTTCGTAATATATTGCTAATTTTATGATATTGTTGCTCAAACACCTTGCTAAGGGGGGGGTTTTAACAATTCAAACTCTAGCGCGTGTCGAAATGCGTATTTGCTTCGGGGTCTGATATCGATAACACGTTTGTATTCATAAAAGTTAGTTATAAAAAAACTGCTTTTTAAAGCTCCTTTAAATTTCGGGGCATCGCATTAACAACTCAAAATCCAAGGGGCGGAAAAAAACGTTTCCAACGATAACAAGCTACATATTTTTGCCGTCTTTTGATTCGGGCCCATTCTATGTTTTGTGCTCATATTTTCGTTCCTTTAAAGGCAAAAAATTTTCCTTTCATTCTCGTTAGCCATAGTCAGAATAGGTAAAAAAATGCGCATTATGTAACAAAATTTTCTTGGCCCTCAAATTTTTAGAAATTTTTTAACGAATTTGGCCCCCCCAATTTGGACAAAATGTCCTGTTTGGTCTGTTGTTGTTCGATTCTATTTTTAAAGTAATCGCGCAACCCGGCACAATATTTATTTCTCCCAGTCGGAAATTTGACAGTAAGAATTTTTATCTGCATAAAATAATGGATTATTTGGAAAATAATTTCCTTATTTCCCCTTTACGCCAAAGGGGTCTTTTGCCTTCTATGAGTCAAAATTGAACCCTATGTTTTTCGACATTTTTAAACAAAAAAAAAAGTTAAATTATTTTAAAAAATGGGAGGAAATTTAAGTTGAAGAAGATTATGATGTTCTTGTCCCGGAGACGACATGAGCCCCAATGCTTTTTGACCAGCTCGTCAACGACTCATTGCGACGGAATTAACAAAAGTACGCAGATCATTTTACCAAATTTAGGCTGAACCTCCCCCCAAATTTTTAGACCCGATTTTTGAATTAAAAAGGGGGTCATTTGTTTGTGAAAACGGCCCCGACCCAGAACAAAATGTTCATTAAAATAAAGGCCCTCAAAAGTTTGTAGGCATGAATACAATTGACAAAGACTTGGCGGGCAAAATGCCGGCTTGAACCCCCAAAATTTAAAGGGGGGGGGCGTTTTTAAACTTCAAAACCCTGCGGAAATCCCCAAAAAAACCCCCTGCAAAAAAAAGAACTTCAAAATTTAAATCCAAAAAGGCGGGCGAAATAATAAATGTAATAGAAACAGAAACCATTTTCGAAGAAACGTACCAAAAACAATGATGTTTCTTCATTGCCTATAAGAATTTATGCCCTTAATCGTACTTTAAAAAACCTCAGAGGGGAATTAGAAACAATGCAGCAAAATGACGAATAGATGGAAAAAAAAAAGAGAAAAAAAGAAAACCGCTGAGGCTATTGCCCCCCCGGGGCAGATATTTTAAAAAAGAAAAACCCAAAGCTAAAAGAACTTGAAGAAGAAAGATCTTTAAAAACTAGAAAAAGGCGTCTACTAACCCAGAACAGTTACAACTCAGGGGGAAAAAAAGAGAAACTATCCAAAAAAATTTTATAGAAGACACAAAACTAGCGAACAAATACAAACATGTTTAAGAGAAAGGATACTTTAGCACGTTATAAGGGCCTTAGGTTTTGCAAAGTAAACGGTAATGGCTATTACAAGCGGCGGTGTCAAAGTTCATGCCTCCACCGCCACCCACCTCCATCTCCGCCTGATAAATCATGGGTAAAAAAACAGCTTGATCATCTTGCGGGTTTATTAAAAAAATTAGCCAGTAAAGCCATGGACGCTTATCAGGTATATTAGGGAGTGTCGTTAGCGGGCTTTTGTCTACTGCAAGCAAAGTAGTTGGCTTTATGGCCGAGCACTTATGGACATTAGTTTCTTTAATAGTTGGGTTAATTTTTAGTAAGATAAAGACCAAGTAATCCTAGGCCAGTTAATCCAAGAACAAGTGCTGTCTTTTCATATTCATGGTCATTATTTTTTTTGACTTCGTGGTTTTCCCAACGGCCTTTGGGCTTTGGGCCGCGGGATTGGATGGCTTATTCTTGGGGGTCATCTTGCTTTCTTACTGCTTGCAATATTACTGGCTCAGAATTTATTTCGTTTTTTTCCGACCTTCTGTTCATTGCCTGCCACAAGGATTTCATTATTGTAGTTTATTATTGTTCCTATCTGAAGCCTGAGGTCAGAAGGCAGCATGTATAAACCAGTACCAACAGCAAAGTCTACTTTCGATCTTGCGTATTGTAAAACATTTTGGTACCTTTTTATACTTGAAGGTAAATCAACTGTAGAATTAATAGCGTCCTCTAAATTTGCTAAGTATTGTTTTTGTGCATCAAAACCAGTAGAAGGATCAGTTATGCTCGATCTCGTTTGTGCTTGCGAACCTAGCAAACACCAAACGTAAGTACGAATAGAGTCGTTTATTCGTTCTATTCCTGCTTTATTTTAGGCCCTTAGAAGTGTCTAAGATAAATGTTGTCCATGCTGTTTTATGCTCTTGCTCTATGGACCCGGGGTGAACAGCTGTGCCTGAAGAGAAAGATGTATAAGGAGGATTCCAGTCATAGTTATACTTTCTGTGCACGCCCCCAAAATAAGGGGTGCCTAGACCATGATTAAGATCCAACTTTTGTCTAAAGTCTGTCTTGACCTTAATATTGATTTCGTTACAGATCCTTTCAAAAGCCTTCATGTCTATTCTGTTGCTGAATGGATTAAACGGTTTGTCATTTGGCAATGGCGTTTGGGCAGTTCAGTCAAAATACGCCTGAAGGTGTAATAAAAATGAAATCTATACACTGACCTCACCAAAGGATTAGGGTGATTTAAATGATCGGCATACGACACTCCACACCCAGTTGATGCACAAAACACAGCAAGTTTAACTGGTTCTGATAAAACTGCATCGATGACTAAACCACACTTTCGGGATGTGGTCTTTTTTAATAGGAGGGTTAAGATATCTGTTTTAATGGAGTACTCCACCTTTACTTGAAAGGCGTCAGACTGAGTCACAGAAATGTCAAGAGTATCAGTTGTTATATTTTTAAGATTGTAGTGCGGCCAACAGAATATTTTGCATCAGTATATTTGAATGGAATCATTTTTAATTTGTTTAAAAAATGTTTGTAACAATAACAACTCAAGACCGTCCTTCGTTTTTAGAACATGCTATTGATAACGATTGCGGAACCAGAACGGTCGCACTCCATGAAATTTTTTACAAAGTCGTATGGTTTAATATAACTGAATCCAGGAGAATAATAAGATTAAAAAATATAATAATGCAGGAACTTTAGTTAGCCAGTTAACCATACCTGATGGTTTTTACGGGTTTTGCTCACTAAAAGAAGCAATGAGTAACTTTGACATTACTCTCAAACTTAACAATGCGAATCTGAAAACAATGTTAACATTCAAGCCTGAAAGAAAAGAAGTAGGTTACTATTTTGATAGAGAGCTAGCTAAAATGTTAGGCTTTACAACTGACAATCGACCCACTCATAGTTTTAGAGTTGCGCCAGACAAAACTACTTATGAGTTGAAAAGTCCGCTCGATCTTGCATTACATTCATTACTCTATGTTCATTTGGATGAGCTGAGCACAGATGAAAACTTATATGATGGAAGGCCCTCAACTGTTTTAAAGATCTTCCGTCAGGAAAGCTGCATATTGCGATTATGAAATTATACAATTCCCTAATTTACAGTTTAAAAGATTAGTTTGTGGGAGGGTCGGATCATTTAATATAAAAATCGCAGACAAAGCAGGAAAAGTTGTGAAATGTGATAACCTACACATTGTTTTAGAAATAAAATAATTAGTTGTTCTAAAAAATGTCGCGTGGACCAGAAGAATCAGGAGTTATAAATTTGCGCCTGTGAGGTGTATAACTTTAGAATAAAAGACCTTGCAGACGTTACGGACTTTGAACAGAATGGCGAGATAGGCGCTTTGTATGGTTTTGAGTACACTAAAGATGGTGATTATAAACGTAAAGAAGTAGGCGACAGCAAAAGGTTTCCTAAACTAGAACAACTGCGCAATGTAGAAGCAAATAATGCTGGCCAGTATGAATATAAAATAGTTCGAAAACTGACAGCAAATGGCACTTAGAACCATATTTAGAATGGGACATAAAATTTGAATTCATAAGCCCATTTACATTTTTTGACCGCCAAAAAAGTTTCAGAAAAGCATTCAACTCTGGCCCTTTACATGTAAGTCTTATGCCTGAGGACAATAGTCGGAAAGAGATTGAAATAAAGCCGTATGAAAATAAACAGTACATCCTCCACAGAAGAGAATCAGCTTTGAAAGATGCTTCTACAAAATTGCGGTTCATTCCGCAAATGAAATTAGGAGACACGTTCACAATGATATTTGAAATTTCTGTCTTAAAAGATAAGGAGAGGGATGGGGTTGTAGGGGTTAGTGACGTCCTTCTAAAAGGAATTCTAATTAGCTGGCAAAACTTAGCCGTTGACAGTCTTAAAGTTACTGTCGCATTCTTCACAATGGTGAGGATATTAAGGTCATAACAACAAGCAAAAAAATCAATATTAGTCTAAATAGAAACAATCTTACAGAACTAAATTGGATTAATCTTACACATTTAGGCCTTATAGGGTTTTATTATACTGAACAAGTTTTGACAGAGAGTATGATAAACATAATAACTGGATTAGATTAAATTCTGTTTATAAAACCATGGCACAGTTAAACTTTATGGCAAAAACTCCTCATTGTTCATTGATTTGTGGGCAGTCTGGTTGTGGAAAAACAATATTTGTCCTAGACTTATTACAAACAGTTTATCGCTATAATTTTTGATCATATTGTGATTTTCTGTCCAACACTTAAATGGAACAAAGCATATCATGATAGAAGGTTTATATGGACAGATGATGAAATATATTTAGTTGATCCTAGCAATAAACTGAGTGAGTGTTTAGAACAGTTTTATAGACTGTTTGAAGGAACGCAGACACTATTTATTATAGATGACTGTTCGGCAGAAAGAGACATAGTTAAAAAAAGAAATACTTTGTCAAAACTGGCTTTGAGTGGAAGACATGCGGGATAAGTGTGTGGATTTTATGTCAAAAATATAACTCGGTTTAAAAGACTTAGAGAACAGTTAAAGACTGTAGTTTTATTTCACATGAAAGACAGAGACTCATTTGATGAATGTATGCGTGAAAAATGAGTTATTGAAAACAAACAAGAAAAACAAAGGATTAAGAAAAAACTAAAATCTGAAAAGTTTAGTAAATTAGTATTGAAAACGGATAATCCTACACAGTATGTTTGGTTTGTAGGGTTTACTAGTTAGAGAACAGTAAAATGCCTATCCTGACTCAAACCGCTCGAAACTGGTTGAGAGCGGTTTGAGTCAGATTGGTATTTTACTGTTCTCTACGATGTTGCCATTTTGCAACACTCCTGCTAAAGACTCTTGAGACAAAAAGTGTTGAGAGAATGACAATACTAAACATTAGGATGTTAGAATAGCATTTTAGAATTATGGTCTTGCATTCTTACAGATCTGTTTCATCCATTTTACAGCATGGAGAGAAGAGAGCAGTGCTCTGATGAATCAGGTAGATTACATTTTCTGTTTTGTCCATTTCCTTTCCCTTCCGTATTACTGCATTTTTAGCATTTCAGACTGATCAAAGCATCCAGGAGTCAAGCTAAATTTCCTTCAAGCTCAGGTCAAGCTAATTATGAGACTCAAAACACAAATACAGAAATCTCATCAAGATTTTGACATCGTAATATTTCAACATCGTTTTATTGGTGTGACAGCTGAAACTGCTATCTGGTGGGACCGACCTCCGTACTAGAATAGTAGCAAATGAAATACTCTAGTGTCTGCTCCTGTTAATGATCGACTCCTTAATACAACGTTCACACATCCTTTCGTTAAGGTTGTGGGCCCACAATATTAAAAACTCTCCCCTCTCTCTCTCTCTCTCTCTCTCTCTCTCTCCTCTCTCTCTCTCTCTCTCACTCTCTCCTCTCTCTCCTCTCTCTCTCTCTCTCTCTGTGGTGTTTGTTT
>JAFLJL010004035.1:0-18423 GCA_018398815.1 Conus ventricosus | reverse complement strand
CTTTTTTTTACTTTTCCTTTTTTACTTTTTCTTACGTTTTCCGTTTTAACCCCGCCATTATACTTCTTATTTTCATGGTCTCGTCCGAACTATTTTCATAATTCTCTCGTTCTTCTCCCGTCCCATTTTCATCTTCCTCTCCTTTTCCATCATTTACTCATCATTTTCTCTGTTCTTATCATCCTCACATTATCTTTACGTCCCGTTCATCATTCATTGTGTTCGCCTTCTCCTCCAGTCAGTCAGTCATTATTTTCACGTTCCTCGGACATCAGTCATTCATTGGTTTCACGTTTTTGTTTAGTTGGTCATTCATCGTTTCAAGTTCTTCTCAGTCAGTCATTCGTGGTTTTCAGCTTCTTCTCCAGTTAGTCACTCATCATTTTAACACTTTCCTCCAGTCATTCATTCATTGTTTCCTCATTCTTCCCCCGCGAGTCATTCATCTGTTTTCACGTTCTTCTATGATCAAATTCTTCATGTTCACACTCGTCTCCCACCAGTTATTCATCATTTTGACGTTCCTCTATAATCAACCATTCTTCATAATTCACACTCATCTCCCCGTCAGTTATTCATCATTCTTCTCTCCCGTGTCATTCTCATCATTTTCACGTTAAATCATAGCAGCAGAGTTGTTGCTAAAACCGAAATTGTATTATCTGAATAAAAAAAATATGCACGCAACACGTGGAAAATAAAAAGAAATTAAGAAATAAAACTGCCTCAGTATCCATTAAATTAGAAAGCATTGTTGTCGTGAGATTTTTTGATAAAACAGGCCGGAATAGCTCGGTTGGTAGAGCGCCTGACTCGTAATCTTGTGATCCTGGATTGCGGGTTCAAACCTCTGCCCGGGGCGTTTCGGTACAGGGGGATTTCTCCCTCGGAGTTAACATTGGTTCTGACTCCATTTCCCATACAGTCCTTCGAATGAGACTATAAACCGAGGTTCCGTGTGTGAACGCATGCATAACAGAGAATGTAAATATCTATGTTCAAGCTCACCCATCTTATTTTGCACGAAAACCCCCCTTTTTCACATCCAAATCACGTCCATCACATATCAATTTTGGCCAATTTTAACACCTGTTTCACAAAAAATTAACATGTAAAAACCTCTAAAAATTGACGCAATCGTTGTTTTAAAACGGGGGCTTACGTGCTAGATAAGATTTGGTGATCGTGAACAAACATATTTACATTCTCTCCAAGGACATAAAAATTAAGTTTAACTCACTGTGTTTGGTGGGACAACTTGCAACTCTTCACGACAAACGATCTTTTAGGAGCAGGCTTTTTAGAAGAGGGAGTTTCTCTTAAATAATATACGGGAGGGGTTGTTTTCATGATTCTTTCAACTTCATATACATCTATGCTCCATATAGGAATCTGTGGCTCTAATTCTAACATCGCCTTCTGCCTCTCCAGGAGCATACAAGTATCTTACGTTTAGTCCAAACGGCAAGAGTTTTGAGTCCCCCGCTCATCTTCAGTAATGCTAATTTTTTTAAATTTGATTACGTTCACTGGTTTTAACCCTGTTGCTTTAAATTCTTCATTGTTCATGGCGCGTAAGACTGCTGGCAATCTCCTAACCCATTCTGTGTTGCGCGTTCTGTCCATAATTTCTCTGTGATATTGATAAGTAAACAGGCGTTCAGCTAGATTTTTATTAAAGTTTTCTACTAGGGCTTGGGATCGATGGTTGCCTGGGATCCCTCTCCTAACTGTAACATGATGTTTTAAAAACAGTTGGTTTACAGAACCTTTAAACTCTTTTCCATCATCAACCTGAATCATCTAGGATACTTTAATGGGCCTCGCATGTATATTTGTTGTAAAGCCACAGCCACAGCAGTTGAGCTTTTATCCGTTAAAGGTTCAGCGTCTTTGTATCTTGATGCCATGTCAACAACTGTCAGAGCATACTTAAACTTTTTTCTTCTAACTTTATCATGTGGAAGATACAGCAAGTCCATCTGGTGGGTGTCATTTGGAACTGAGTTAACAAATCTAGGTCTTATTATTCTTTTTGGGGCAGGCAGGTATATTTGCCAAATTGCTTGTTTTGAAAGCCAGTCTTTCGCATCTGATTCAGACACTCTAGCAGCTTTACTCAGTTTTTCAATAGCAGTCTTTCCTTTCCAATACCCTTTAGGAGAATAATATATTTTGTACTTGTCCATAAGAAGGACTGTATTTTAATTAGATTTTAAATTGTTTGTGCAAGAATATAGATTGCCCCCATAGCACCCACAATAAACCCAATTTCTGCTATTTTCTGTTCTTCTGATGGTCATAAAAGTCAGACAGTTCTGGAGGCGGCGATGTTAGAAACTTCTTTCCTGTCACTAAGTAATACTCATTCATTGCCTCATCAACGTCTGTAAATGTGTGCTCTGCATGTCCCTGTTCCCTTAACTTTTTATTAATAAGTCTAAGTGAGCAATTCGTCTTTTCTCATAAGCGTCTCTTGCTTTAGCTAAATCTTCTATTGCCTTGTTATGGCGTTCTCTTTCTTCATCAGACCGCAATTTACTAAACATATAATTGCTTCCAGAGAAGGCCAATGCATTAACAATAGCTCCTCCTACCATCATAACTACTCCTGCCATCTTTTTATAAATTAATATTTCTAGATTAATCTTTCTATGAACTAATATTTTCTGGGATAATATTCTGTGCAACAAGAAAGTCTTTTGACGCAATCCCTGCAGTGATTACAACTATAACCTTAACAATATCCTCAATGTCTAACCTTCCTAGATCTGCCGGCTTCATTTTAAACATGTTTTTTGCTAACACACTATAGCCTGTACTAAGGCCGCTAATCACAGCAGAATGGTAAATCGTATTGATAATCTTTTTTTTCACTCATCTTTTTATTAACTAAAAAATAATTAAAATAATCATAATACGAAAGACTGTCTATGTGCTTTTTAATTAATAATCTTTTTTTGTTAAAGCTAAAATAAGGTTGCAACTAGTTTTGGTGAATCTTCTATCTTTCCCATGTTGGGCGGTTTTATTCTTAACAAGCATTTTGCAAGGGTAGAATAAACTATAACACCAACGATAGGCACTGCATAACTAACCAGCGTTGAACTCATGGTTTTAAAAGTATTATATTTTTTTTTATTGCTTTTTAAAATGGATTGTGACGAACTATTAAAGTGCGAGGAGCAAGCAAACTACTCCGTAGACAACTGCCATAAAGAAAGATTATACTCTCTGGCTGCGTGCGGAAAAACTAAACAGTATTTAGGCGTTGAACTAAGTATTGAGCAGATTCAGCAACTGTCTACTAAAGACGTTGAAAGTACTACGCTAGGTACGAAGCACAACTAGGGTCAAAAATGGTTAGATCAGTGGGTCAGACAATGATTAGTTTATATGCTAAGTTAGTAAGTAAAGATGGCGCCAGTTGATTCAGAAGAAGATTTAAAATATGACTTATCACAAGATCCGGTTTTTAAACAAGTCCCTAGAAACTCTTGCATGTGATATGTATTACAGATTTGGAACTATGCTATGTCCATTCATCATGGGATAATTACTTTTAATCATATTAATTTTGATCAAATTAAATTTAATCGCAATAAAAAAATGAGCGATCAGAGAAGACCCCGCAGGACAATCCGAAAGAGCAGAATGTACCACAAGTGAATGTGCCACAAGTGAGTAATGTTACTAAGTCTAAAAGCCCCGGACGGGTTGAGGCTGGGCGTAAACTAGCTGAATGGAACAGACTGCAAAAAGCAAACCAATCAGCAAAACAAAAATTGTTAGATAGTAATACAACGTCGCCGCCAGCACCGCCATCACTGCCAACAACAACACAATCACAATCAAATGATAAGATGTATTATTATGTATTGGCTGCTGTTGTGTTGTGGGGGAGTTTTAGCATACAAATGTCTAAACACCATACTTAGCAGCAAAGTCACAAACCCCCACAAGCCGTAAAAGAAGAAGAGTCAGCTTCTGCAAAAAAAGCGCAACCTCCTGTTGTAGACCCATTTTCTATGGAATAGTTTTTAAGAACTAAAATAAAGTACAAGTAAGAACTAGATAAGTACAAGTTAAGTTAGTTATAGAAAGTACTTTTTAAGTTAAGTGCAAGTAAATTACAAGTACAAAAAAAATAAGTTCTTAAATAAGTACTAGTTAGGTTCTTAAGTAAGTACTAGTTAGGTTCTTAAGTAAGTACTAGTTAGGTTCTTAAGTAAGTACTAGTTAGGTTCTTAAGTTAAGTACAACCAAGTCAGTCAAGTTAATCTTTTAAAGTTCTCCAATGTCCTACAGCATAGGAAAACTCAGGCTTGACGTTAGTTCTCTTGTTATTGTTAGAGACTAGCGATTTCTTGTTAACAGCAGTTGTGTTTACTTGATGAAGAGTAGAGCGCAGATTAACATTTGTGTGATAAAATACTTTGTTTTCAAAGAGAGCTTGCTTGTAGTTGTCGTGAGATATATTTTTTTTGACAACTTCTTTACTTATGCCCTTAGCCTTCTTCATTACAGAAGTCTGGCTGGCAACGCTATACATCTTCGACCGCAAACCAACATATTCTTTTATAACTGTCCCATTAAGTTCATCCTTCATCTTTCCAATCACTTTCTTGTTCACAGTTGAATGTAAAGGACTGTCTTTTGATAGTCGCATGTGTCGTACCACCCATCGACTCCTTTAGCCACTTCTGTTTCTAAATCCTTATAGAAGTCTTCTGTTGGGACGTCTAGAATAAAAGAGTCAGTGTCTGTGTAAAGGACTCTTGCTTCTGGGTACTGCGGTTTAAAGTAAACATACAGAAATTCTAACATCAATAACTTTGACAGCTCTAATACAGTAAAGCCAATAAACACCGGCTTGTCCAACTTAACATCCTTTTTCTTCATCATAATGCCAACTAGGCTGTCATTAAATCTTCTAAAGTCTTGATAGTTAGGCTTAGAGGCAAAACTTAATTGCTTGGTTTTCTTTTGTAACTAATTTTACATCTTTACGTTTGTGTGGATTTTCCATAGTTTTGCCAAAACAACTGTTGTTCATCAGTTTAAAGAAGTCTTTTTCTGAAGCGTCAGTGGCTTCAGTTTCTAAGATCAGTGTTCTTCTTGATGTATGGCCTCATAAAGGGCTCTTGATCACAGGTAATTATTCTGTGAACAGCTCTTAGTTTCAGTCCGTGTCTTAGGTAAAACTGTAGGAGTCTGTAATGACAAACATACTTAGTTTTGTGACGAAGATTGGGCACAAGTTTAGGCGGTTCTATGGGGCTCATCTTTAATCTTTCTGCGGCTAGGGGGTAATCGTTGTGAAGATCGTGTAGTTCATAAGGATATTCTAAGTCTACTTCTAAGATTACCCCTATTGGATTATCAGGTGGAAGCTGTGACAACATACTTAACACAGTATTAACATTATGAGGGTCCTTTTATCATTGTAAAGTTTCTCAGTGGAAGCGGCTGACTCATGGTCCATCCATACAGATTGTTGGCGTCTAAGTACATTAGATAGTTGGATGGTTTAGTAGGATCATAGTCGTCTAAATACTTGTTGTTAGCTTTGCAGTAAGGATGTGAGGCCATGCTAATACCTCCCCTTAGCCCGTCTTCAATCATCTGAAGTGTGGGTAGATCAGAAATTAAGTCAATCTTGATGTTTGTAGACTTTAAGAAAGCATCCCAAGAAAGGCCTGGGGCAGAGATGTAATGCGATGAGTCTAAGCTGTAATGTTTCATGCATGTAGTTCTGTAATTCTGAAAGACGTCTGCCAATAAACACACGTCAGCCAATAAATACTGATCATGATAGTCGCCCATCGTTTCACAGTGTAATTCTGTCCAGGCTTTCTGAGCGTATTCAGAGTCAGTTATGTCTTTGCCTCTAAGACTAGAAAAGAAAGCGCCTTTAGGAGGAAGCGAGTCTTCGTCAAACCTATCCCACGAGTTCATGTATTCATAAGGATAGACACCTTTACGCACTAAAGATGGATCAAAGTATTGTTTTGTGATTGGAAAGTCTTGTAAAGATCCTGCTAACTTATCCAAACTAGCCATCAGATGTTGGGCAGAGTCATAAAAGGATAAAGAGTCAGAGTAAAAAGTCATGTAGTTTTCTGAAGACTGTGCAATGCAGGTAACTCTCTTATATTCAGAAGTCACTGCTTGCATGATGAAATGAGAATCGTAGCCTCTTAGGTTATGAAAGAAGATAGGCAGTTTCCATGTCTAGGGTCAACCTTAAGCTGAAGATTACAATTGTTGTGCGCTGCCCCTCTGAACTTTCCAGTAATGTGATCGTGGTCTCTTACTGTATCGCCTAATAATTCTTTATTACATATCCAACAGTGTGTAGATGAGTCATAGCGTTCTTGGTCTTCAGGAGTCATAACAATGTCTGAAAGATTTATTTTGTTGGAGTAGTGATTACGAAGTTGTTTCATCTTCTCTAAAAAACTACTAGCTGCGTTGGGTCCTCTGTAACTCTCTGGGCGTGTGTGTGTCCCATCTGACCTAACAACAATAAACGCATAAGAACAGATCTGATGGTGGGTTAATAAGGTTGTTTTTTGTTCTTGCTGTTGTGGACCATAGTACTGCGGTAAGAGTGATTCAAAGTCAGCATAAACCACGTACGGCTCATCTGCATTTTGTGTAATTTTTAAACTAACTTTAGACCCCGGTTTAGGTGTGAGGAGTTTGGTTTCACAGTCTACAAAACTTTTAACAATGAGTTCTATGGCTGGCAGCTGCTTCTATAGTTGGATTCTGACCAAACATCTTCTACAAAGCCCTTGTTTGAAATTGTCTTTTGTAGTATAAGCCATAAGTCTGCTTATTGTTCTGATTAATACATAATGGCTCTTTGTACTATCTGTAAACAGTATCAAGTCTACATGTTTGTCAAGTGGTTCGCCTAAAGTAGGAGAGTTGGGAGAAACCTTAGAGGCACTCAAAATATTTACGTAAATCAAAAAAATAAATGTATATAAAAGTAAGTAAAACGCGCTTTTTATTCTCCACCCAAGCCTCGCAACACTTCAAGACACGTTAACCTTACAATAACGCCCGCCAATATTTTAGCTTTTTCTGAATCACTACAGTCAATGTTTATAACTTTGATTGCTTTGTTAAATAGTTCACTATGATCTTTTATTATACTGTCTATATCATTCTCAAAACCAAATTCACTAAAATCAATGTTTAACATTTTCATTGTTTCGTTAAATAGTTCAGTACAATTCTTTAAATCAGATTCACTGAGTTCGGCAGTCATTTTTAAACCTAAAATTTAAATAAAATAAAATTAAATCTGCAAAACATTCATTGCCCACACACGATCAATAACACCACTGCAGCGGACTCTCCAACGCACGCACTGCAAGTCGCTAGTCGCAGAGGGTAAAAATCAATAACTTACCTGAGCCTCTACCGCCGGCGCTATGCCCTTCAGTCGGACTGTGATTGAGAATCAGCACTCATTGCTAAATTTTTAACGAAGATATTTCTTGAGTGACTTGGTCTATCTGCACCTCTGTAGCCCTTACTTCTTTTGTAAGGTCGCGTATTCTCTGTTTTTGCTTTCTACTTTTTTCTTTTAATCTACGAAGTTCGTTTTTCTTTCTGGAAAGGCGTACTTTTAACGCAGTGGTTGAAATACTCGAATCTGTCGCAACGCTTTCTAAAAACCGAAACACACGAGTTCCACTTGTTGATGGTTGGTTAGTTGAAGGCTGGCTAGTTGAGGGCTGCTTGTTGATGGCTGGCTAGTTGAGGGTTGGCTTTGGGGTGGTTCGTCCATGTCCAGGATTTCATTTTCCTAATTTATATTTGCACATGCGCGCTCACAAATGTTGTTTCGGTTTCATAATGTTAATGCATCCACTAAGGTCAACACATGCGCACTTACAAATGTTGTTTCGATTTCATCATGTTAATGAGGTTAGCGCATGTGCAGTGAGGAATTTCCGTCACGCCTTTTCCGGTGAACAAAATTTTCAGAAGCAGAATTAGGTCAACTCACTCGCGAAAATGTTTTCACAGGAAGACGGTGACAAAAAATCCTACTGCGCATGTCTGGTCGGGCCGGAATAGCAGACGACAAACTCTGGACTGGCTGAAGCAGACGACGTCTCTGGGTCCGCGGTCTACACAGTAGCACAGCTAGTATTGATTGCGGGCGAGTAGCGGTGGTGGGGGATGCAATCAATGAGAGAAGCGCGGGCCAGCCATTCAGTACTGCCGGTGAAATTGTCTTAGGGCGACTAGTCTGTAAATCATTTTGTTAAACTTTTTTTTTGGTCTATTTTGGTTTAACTGATCATGTGTTTGTTTTTCAATGTTCTGTTTAATTGCATCACTGTCTACCTGCTGCGAAGTAAACGTCTTTCTCCACTCTTTTTGAAGTTCAATTTTTTTGTCGCCTATAATCATCACCGTCAGCCATAAGCTTCTGAAATTCTTTGTCTGTATGTTTTCATCCTGTAATGATTTGCTTATTCTTAATCTTAATGAGCAAAGTTTGCCGATGCTAGAGCTACAATGGCAGTGTGCTTTTGTAATTTAGGAGTTAATTTTTTTAAAACAGCACTTACAATCATAGACATGGCGCCTAAACCTAACCCAAGACCTCCTAATGCTAAAGAGGCTGGCGCCCCAGCCCCAGTGGCTAAAAGAGCAACACCAAACCGGCACTTACGCTAGCTACAGCTGATGAGCCAGTAATTACATAAGAAAGAGTATTTAAAGCTTTAGCATATTCTTTCTAGTAATCCTATACTTATCCAAGTCGCTTTCTATTTCTTTTGAAGTTCAGTTATTTGCTTTAACCTAAACTGTTGAACCTCCATTTTTTAATCAAGATTATTTTTATTAATTAATCTTATATATATCTTCTTAGTAATCCTTCTGGCAGCACTTCATCAACAGAGTAAAACGCAATAAATCAACATATTTAATGAAAATAAAGTCAAGTACTGTTAGTTTGTCTTTGTCAACCATTATAGTAACCTTGTCAGATGATGCAAGGGCGTTTATTTCATCTCCGTTTTTAGTAATAACAATAACGAGCTTAAGAGGCCCATCCAAGTTTTCAGCCTTTATTTGTATGCCTCTAATAACGCATGTTCTGGCAAACTAGAATCGCCCTCCCTCGGAGTAATAAATAAGCGAAAAATCATCGTCATTTGCCTAGGTAGTGATTCTAGCGTTGGGGTAAATTCTAAGCCTACAGTGTCGCCCCCCACTTCAGCTAAGGACTTCTTTCTCTGTAGCACATATTCAGAACCTCGCTTAGTTATTTCAATCTGCTTTTTCTGTTGTGTTCCTGGGACAAGGCTAACAAGAATGGGTCCTTCATTAAGACTTTTCTAAAATTGTTGTTCTTATCATAGTATACATTGGGGCTTCGTAGTTCAAACTTTAAATTCCAGTCAATTTCAGGAAGCAACGCCCAGCATTCTCTCTTTTATGAAGTTTGTATTCACAGTTTGCCAAATCGTTTGCCCTTAAATTTCTTATCTCTTCTAGGGCAGGATGCTGCTGCCGTTTTTTGTCTTCAATTTCTGTTCGTTTGTAAACCCCATCATCTGTGTACTCAAATCCATAAACATTTCCTGGCACTCCTATTAGATCAAACTCGGTTGTGTCTGCTAGGTCTTTTAGCTCTACTGCAGTGCATTTAGGAGCTAGCTCCACTTTTGATTCTGGCCCTCGAGACATTCTTTTTATAATATTAAAATTATAATAAACAAATTGTTATAAGCAATCAATAATAAACAAATTATAATAAACAAACGTATTGAACTGGGGGGTCAGTCCGTAAGCATAGCTTAGCGTGCTTAGATCTTTCTAACTGTTCCTTTATTTTTTTTAGCTCATCTTTGTCCCTTATTATATAATTTTCACTTAAACATTCTTCAAAACTATCTTTGTCCTTAGTGTAAAATAATACGACCGATTTTAACTGCGATCGAAAGTCTTTTAAGACTGCATTGTATTTTTGAGTTAAGAGCCACACAGAAACTAAGGCGTGGCGTCCGCTAAAGGCTAGCTTTGACAGAGCTTTTCTTTTTTAACAATGTCTCGTTCGGCTGAACAGTCATCAATAATAAACAGCGTTTCAGTTCCCTCAAATAGTCTATAGTAATATTCTAAACAATCGCTTAGCTTGTCGCTAGGATCAACTAAAAATATATTATCGTCTGTCCAAATAAACTTCTTTCTTTGTAAGACTTGTTGTGCTTAATGGTTGTGCAGAATATAACAATGTGTTCGTAATGAAACCTGTATATTGTTTGTAACAAATCAAGTACGAAGACAGTTTTCCCACACCCAGTAATCCCGCAGATAAGAGAACAGTGCGGATCTTTAGGAAGAAACTTCAAACTATCCATCTGTTTTTATTAGAATATTTCTTCTGCATTTTAAAAGGCCTTATCTTTTAGCCTGTTTTCTTCAATGTTTAACTGAGCATCACAAACCATAAAAATGTGCATTTTTATTGGGCCGTTTCCGCCTGCTTTCTTGTGAATATTTATTTTTATACCGTCTTGCCCTATCCTTTCTCCACTTCCAAACAACTGTTGTCAAATGTAGATCTAAAATCCAGCCACAGCCCATATTTGTTTATTAAGTAGTCTTCGAGTCTTACATCATAAAGACGAAGTTTTTACATACACGATCAACTGCAGGATCCCTTTGCCTACTCCAGCGAACAACTTTCTTATTTCATCAAAGTGTTGGTGAGGTAAAAGCCCGCGCCCTGAATACAACTGATCAGACTTGCCATTTATTGCACAGTCAACCTTCTCAATTTTTGTATTATAAAACGCTTCTGATTCTCTCTGAAAAGGAGTTGTTCCTTCAGTAAACAAGAACAAAATTCCTTTTAAAGACTTCAGAGACTGATTTAGATGTATGTTCCAGAGAGTGTCTCGCTTGTTTTTATTTTCTGTAATGGCGTATATAACGTTTTCATAATAAATAACCGTTTTACTTTTATACTGGGTTAAGATTGTTCTGGCCAGTCCGGGGTTAGTAACAACATCAAACTCAAGAGAAATGTCACTAAACCGCGTATGTAGCTTCAGGATCTTCAGACAGAACGACAGAATCGCTAGGATTAAATGTCAGTCTATAAGTAAGTTTTTCTTTTAGCGCACCTTGGTAATATGGCATATGTGTCTTTAACAACTCAAAATCTAGAGGGATGCAGAATCTGTTGCCAAATGCTTCTGCTACTGCCTCATCTTTAACATCATTCTTTGCATCCGCCGCTTTAAGCCTGTGCTTGAGGCCGTTTGAGTCTTGTATTCCCTGATAAACTTTCTCTTTTCTTTCTTTTTTAGGCAGCCACAAATCAGAATAAAGGGCAAAAATGTCTGCTTCGTTTAGTACAAAGACTTCTCTGCCCTCCAGTTTTATTACCATATGTTTAACGATAGCCCTGCCCAAATTAGCAACAACAGTAGCATTAGGATCTGTCGATGTAATATTTATTTTGAATGATAGTTTAGCGGTGCCTGGCATTATAACATCGTCAGCGCCAAGATCAGGGAACTTAACTATTAAATCTTGTCCAGCCTGAACTGTTGATGGAGTATTACACTAATTACAGTCTGCCTTATACCTCTTACACCATGAGGCTCCTTCTCTCTTCTGTATGGATCGAGGTCACAACCGTATGAGTTCATTTTTTATAAAACAAAAAAGAATATAAATAAAAAATATGGATGAAGATTTTGACGCGATTGAACCTATTGAAGAAGAAGATGAAGATGAACTAGGTCCTTCATTGCAAGAAGAAATTGAAGGACGGGTTCTTTACTCGCCAGACAACGCCAAGAACTATTGCGACAGCGAATTGAATTCATACTATAAAAGCATAGGACAAGAGCTGCCAGACGTGCTTGATCCTAACGATTTTGAGGAAGATGGCGGGCATTTGTATATAAGAACTGGTGCTGGAGAGCGCGCAAAGGTTACTTCACGCAAAACCCAACCAAGTTTTTAAAAATAAGCACAATTAGACGAAAACTCCTATTGCTAAGGCAGAACAATTAAACCTTTTAGAGCTTAGAGCCGAAGCCGTTAGTCGTTTACAGAACTGGGGGCGGAGGTTGCCAACACAATCTAAAATACAATACATACCTCTTCAAGATTTAAGTCAAGAAGCAGATAAACTAATAGCAGAAATTGAAACGAGTTTAAGTGAGGAAAAAAGATGTAAAAGAACTTGTTAATTCTCAATATTCTGATCGAGAGCGTAAGGCCCTTGATAAAGCTCTACAGACAATAAGGGGTGAACTAATGCACAACACAGCAAAACTTGGCGAGCTAGAAAGAAATATAGAAGAAGAAAAAATAAACTGGCTGATGCAGACGATAACAATCTAGGACTAGAAAGGCTAGAATACAGCAAAAATTACAGGAGTTAATGAACCAAAGACAGAACTGTTAGGGCGCGATTTCTATTAACAGAGGACATCTAGAATCACAAATAACCAGAATCAGAGAAGTTATAAACAAAATACTTCATGAAAACACTACGTTAGCAGAAAGAATAAGGGTTCTGTTCAGAGAAGAGGGGATTACAATAGTTAGTATATTAACAGCTGTTGGGTTTGCTATCTCTACACTTGTTTATGCTTTAACAGGTAGTGCGCCAACAGGGCCAGTAACGCCTCCAACACCTCAGCCTGGTAAAAGTTGGATTAGAAAACAATTACACCATCTAGCTAACTTATTAAAGAAGTTAGCTGCTAAAGCGCTTGATGCTCTGCCTGGAATAATTGGCAGTGTTGTTAGTTGGGTTTTGTCTACTATAGGTAAGGTGGCTGGTTATATGGCTGACCATCTATGGACGTTGGGAGTGCTAGCTGCCGGATTAATTTTTAGTGAAATAAAGTATGGCTAATCCGTAAAAGTTAAAAAACACAACAAGGGCCGTCTTTTCGCTAGTATGGCTGTCAGTGCGAGGTACATTAACAGATGGAGTGCTTTCTGAGCTGCTTTCTGGCTGTGGGGCGCTTTCTGGTTGTGGGCTGCTTTCTAGCTGTGGATCGCTTTCTTCAGGGCAAGGTACTTTCTTTAAAATGGATGGGGCGGGCCTTGTGTTTAACCATTTATTGTGCCCTAAGTCTTGGTCGTCTCCAGCTATGAGGATTTCATTGTTATAATCTGTATCATGCCAATCTGCAGTCTAAGGTCAGAGGGTAGCATGTATAAACCCATGGCCTACAACAAAGTCAACCTTTGACCTAGCATGTGCAAGAACGTCTTGATACCTTTGTATGCTAGCAGGCAAATCAACAGCAGAGTTAATAGCATCTTCTAAATTAGCTAGAAATTGTTTTCTGGCATCAAAGCCTGTAGATTGATCAACTATGCTAGACTTGGTCTGTGCTTGCGCTCCTAATACACACCAAACGTATGTCCTTATGGAGTCATTAAGCCTTTGCACTCCTGGCATTGTTAACCCTTTACTTTTATCTAAGATAAATGTTGTCCAGGCATTAGGGTGTTTTGTTCTATGGATCCCAATCTAACTTGTGCCTTTGGGTGAAAAGAGGTGTGGCTAGGCCAGTAGTCATAAGTAATTCTCTTTTTGCGCCCCACAAATACAATGTGCCTAACCCATGATTGCGGTCTAACGTTTGTCTAAAATCAGTTGAAGGATCAATGTTAAATCGTTGCAGATTCTTTCATATGCATTATTGTCCATTGGGCTGTTAAATGGATAAAACGCGTTGTCGTTAGGGAGGGGCACTTGTAGTTCAGTTAGTATTCGCCTGTACTGGTAATAAACATGAAAGTTATATACTGACCTTACTAAAAGATTAGGGTGGTTAAATGGTCTGCATATGAAACACCGCAGCCAGTAGTTGCGCAGTAAACGGCAAAATTTAACTGATTCTGGAAAAAAGCCATGGGGTGGGATGTCCATGCTGATGGCACTCTGTCGCTCTTTATTGGCGGATTTAAATATCTAGTTAGCGGGTTTACAAGTCTAACTTGGAAGCCATATGATTCGTCTACTGCAATGGTTAGTAAACTGAAGTTAAAGATTTGGGGTTATAAAACGCTCCTACATTGTAAGTAACATGTTCAATATATTGAAAAGCTACCATTTTTAAATTAGTTTTTTTAAATAGTTTTTAAAATAGTTATAAAAAAGATGTACATCTATATAACTAAGCAAAACGAGCGTGTGTTCTTAACGTATCCAATTGTCAATTGGCGCGGGAGTTGTAGGATTGCCCTTAAAGAAATTGGTTTTAAAGTTAAGTGGGTTAACATATCTGAAGGGACTCAAAAATAACTGGATCAATATTAGTAACGAACAAGGCGGTCAAGCAAGTCATGTAAAAATACTAGAAGGTTATTACAACTTTTGTTCTTTAAAAGAAGTACTTAGCGAATTTGGCATATTGTTAACAATTAACGAGGCAAACCTCAGAATTACTATAAATTTTCCACTAGAAGAAAGAAGAGAGTACACTTTCCCTAAAAGTCTGGCTAAAATCTTGGGCTTCCACAATAGTGACAGAGCTTATAGATTTAGTACAAGAGAAGATGTTTATCAATTTGAAGGTAATAAACCTTCTGATTTTCTTGTAAAACCCAATTTTGTATGTTCATTTACAACAGTTAAAAACAGATGTTAATTTGTTTAATGGCTATCCATCTACAATTCTACGAGCACTTCCGTCAATTAAGGCAGGGTTTTGCGATTATCAGTTATACAGGTTTGGCGGGGACGGTGAATTTAAAGAATTAATTGAGGGTTCTTTAAATTCATTGGATGTAAAAATAACTAATCAAGATGGAAAGCCAGTTAATTGTACTGATTTATTAATAGTGCTTGAGGTAGAAGATAATATTAGAAAAGTAGGGAGGGCTCAGTCCGCGGGCGTCAATAGTGTTGGAAGTAGTATAGCTAATTAAACCATTAGATTTTTTATATCCCTGGAGAGAATGTAAATATCTTTGTTCACGATCACCAAATCTTATCTAGCACGTAAGCCCCCGTTTTAAAACAACGATTGCGTCAATTTTTAGAGTTTTTACATGTTAATTTTTTGTGAAACGGGTGTTAAAATTGGCCAAAATTTGATATGTGATGGACGTGATTTGGATGTGAAAAGGGGGTTTTCGTGCAAAATAAGATGGTGAGCTTGAACATAAATATTTACATTCTCTATAACATCTTGCACACACGTAAAATTCCATCACCAACTTTCGGAAGAGTAGGCCAGTTTGGCCGTTGGTATGGATGACACGTTACACATAGCATGCACCCTGCGTGAGAAAATGGAAAGAATGAAGGAAGTAAGGAAAATGAGTGATCGATATTGAACGATACTGAATGGATGACACGGAAAACGACTGAATGAAGCGCCAGCTGGAAGCTCTTCAGTCGCACTACCCAGGTAGGCAACCCGTTGTGTAAACGAGTGTTGATTGTAAAGCGCTTAGAGCTTGGCCTCTAGCCGAGAATAGGCGCTATATAAGTATTCATTATTATTATTATTATTATTATTATTATAATTATTATAAAACACGGGCATTTGTGAGGCATTCCCGGAGGACAGTTTATCGTCGAGCATCACTCCTGATATCAAAAGTTGAAGACAGAAAGATGAGACTATACCTGTTCATCGAAGACCAAGTTTACACTTTACATACAAGAAATTTAAAGAGCATCTGACTTCTTTCTTTTCGCGTAAAAGTATTGTTGGTATTTTATTTGTTGTTTTAAAAAAAAAGGCCTGAAGATCGTTTTAAAACGCCTCTGGCAAAATTGTAGCCATAGTCTTCTAGCGAGTTGAAAAAAAAAGGCTGATGCACGTAAAATAAATAAGCTCACAGAAAAAAAAAGGGTTAGCAATTTTTTTTTAACTTCATGAAATCCAATCAGTTTAGAATCGTGCTGCAAGACACGAGCCTTTAAAGAGCAAGGGGTGATGTGCCAGTGAGCTGCTTAACACTTTGTACTGGTTTTCCAGTGAGACACGCACGGTGTGTGTGTGTGTGTGTGTGTGTGTGTGTGTGTGTGTGTGTGTGTACGCGCGCGCACGCGTGTGTGTATGCATATGTGTGATACGTACGTCTTGAGTGCGTGGGCACGGTTGAATATGTATGAGTGCGCGCGCACATTGTTTATGTATATGAGTGTGGGTGCGCGCGCGCGTAGTGTGTGTGTTCGCGTACGCGCGCGCACCTGTGTGTGTGTGTGTGTGTGTGTTTTATGTGTGTGTGTGTGTACGCAGGCATGTGTGACGTGTGGGCGCACGCACACTTATATATCACCATGTGCGGTTCGCGCGTGCTGACGCTTGTGTGTATATGTGTGCACGTGCGTGCGTGTGTGTGTTCGCGTGTCTCACGCGTTTTGTGTGTGTGTGTGTGTGTGTGTGTGTGTGTGTGTGTGCGTGCGTGCGTGCGTGCGTGCGCGCTTGCTTGCTTGCCTGCGTGCTTGCTTTTGGGGTGGGTGCGTGCGGGCGCGCTCACGTTTTTGTGTGAGTGTGTGGGAGGATGGGGAGGGGAAGGGGTGGGGGGGGGGGGGGGGGGGGGGGCGCGTGAGTCGGCATTTTCGCGCAACCATGTAAATTGATGTTTGTGGAGGAGCGACAGGACAGGTGAAAAATAGCTATAGAGAGATGTCGACAGTTGAAATCATTACCTTTTTATCGTCTCAGTAACATGATAGTGTAAAGATTTTTTTCTCAGACTCAAGAACATGTTAAAGCCGTGTATCCAAACTGTTAAAAAAAAATGTTGACAGATGGCTCAGTCCTAGAATCACGCACACGTTCTGGATTTAAAAAAAATGAATGATTTAAAATACAAAAAGAATTTTGTCTTGGTATCACTAATATCCAGCTTCTTTTTCCTAGGTTCGGTGAAGTCACTGGGCATCGCACTGAAGAACTGTTCACCAGATTCCTCCAATTCTGTCGGTTGTGTCCCGAGGCCTTGGGCTGTACAGATGGTTTCACGGTCCATTCTGCAATGTTGGCAGTCCGTTTGTTTTTCTGTCTTCTCTTTGGTCTCTCTCCTTCAACAGTTTCTTGGAAGAATTTTTTAGCAGGGCTGTTGGTTCTGCATGACAATGCCGACGTAGTTTCTTTGCTGTGCTGGTGTTAGCAAACCTTTGTTATGGCCCGATGTGCTGTGTGATTTGTCTGGCGCACTTGTTCAGTGGTGACATGATCAGTATATCTAATGTATAGTATCTTGCAGTGACATCTCATTCCTATGATCGGGCTCTTTCTTCAAGATCCATGTCTTGTCTGTATGTAGGACGATGAAATACACCCGTGCATGCGGGAGCCAGATTTGTATTTCACCGAGGTAATATTGTCTTTCCATACAGGATTCAGTCTGCACAGACCTGACGTCTTTGCTGCTCTTGAGGGATATCTCGCTTAAATTCCCCCATCGCTGAAAATAAATCCCAGATATATGAACTCTTTAGCAGATTCTAGCAGTAAATCCCAGATATATGAACTGTTTGACAGTTCCAAGCTTCTATCCATGGTTATATCAGTACTGGAGGTGGTGGTGTGGTTGGCCATGAGCTAGGTCTTCTCTGTGTTGATATCCATACTATGTCTCGTAGATGTTTCCTCCAGTGTTTTAACAAGCTTGGTGAGTTCTTGTTCAGTGCCCGCCAGGCCGTCGTAGTTCTCTGCAAAGTGAAGCTTCGTGGAGTTCTTCTTGCAGTGCTGATTGTGTTGACATGATCTTCATCCAATGGATCATTCAGGATGCATTCCAGAACTGTTGAAAAGAATTGGAGAGTAAAGGGGCCCAGATGAATCCTAACTGATGTGTTGGACCACTTTCCAGTTGCGCCCTTTGTGAGTACTGCACTGGTCACTTTGTGAGTACTGCACTGGTCACTTTGTGAGCACTGCACTGGTCACTTTGTGAGTACTGCACTGGTCACTTTGGCGTATACTTGCTGGGTGCTGTTGATTAACTTTGTCCAGAGATCAAATTTCTCCATAACGGCCCATGGTAGCTCTGGACAGACTCTGTCAAACGCCTCATTGAAATCTGTGAAGACATGATAGAACTCCTTCAGATGTTGCTGGTGTTTTTGGCGAAGGGTTAAAGATCTGTTCGATGATTTTCAGCCTTTCAGATACAGCGTCGTCTGTCTGCAACTGTAATCTGTTCAGAATGATTTTGAACAGTACGTTGTTCACATTGCTCATCTAACTGATCTTGCGGTTGTTCTGGCAGTGTTGAGGGTTTCCTCTCTTGGAAGTGGGACGATTATTGTTCGAGTCTCTTGCGGTAAGCCACTTGCAAGTGTGCCAGATTCTGTTGCAGATAGCATTTGATATGTAAGTTACTGTTTTTTTCGGCCTATTCAAGTTCAGTCTCGATATGTTTGAGTTTGAATAA
>JAFLJL010004034.1:32500-33582 GCA_018398815.1 Conus ventricosus | reverse complement strand
TCATAATGACCCCCAGCATGGCTTCACCGGGCATGTTATCAGAAGGATGATTCTGTTTTCAACAGTTGTTGGATGTTTTCTTTGCCTGATCACACGCATTTCTTGGGATTGTGTCTATTCTTCGATCGTCTGCTTTTTTCATATTCTCTGACAGATAGCTGTAGACCTTGATGATTTCTGTTCCTCCGTGGTTCAGTAGTTCTGCCGGCACGTTATCCATCCTTTCAACGAGCTGCTTTCCCGAAGGAGTGCTCATCATGGAAGATCAGTGGCCCAAAGGTGAACTGTCTGGCGGTGGCCACGATCACCCTCTCCAAGAATCCAAAGACAGAGAGAAATGCTCCATGACGAATTCTAATCCTGGACCTAGGATCTTCAGTTTTTCTAGCTCACAAAGACAAAAACGAAGGAGTTTGGGGTGCTGAAGATGCAAACTTACAGAAAGAAAGAAAACACAAAGGGAAAGAAAGGAAGAAAGAAAGAAAGGTAATAAGAAAGGAAGAAAGAAAGGTAATAGAAAGAAAGAAAGAAAGGTAATAAGAAAGAAGAAAGAAAGGTAATAAGAAAGAAAGAAAGAAAGGTAATAAGAAAGAAAAGAAAGAAAGGTAATAAGAAAGAAAGAAAGGTAATAAGAAAGAAAGAAAGAAAGGTAATAAGAAAGAAAGAAAGGGTAATAAAGAAAGAAAAGAAAGGTAATAAGAAGAAGAAAGAAAGGAAGAAAGAAAGAAAGAAAGGTAATAAGAAAGAAAAAAGGTAATAGAAAAGGTAATAAAGAAAGAAAGAAAGAAAGGTAATAAAGAAAGAAAGATAAAGAAAGAAAAGGTAATAAAAGAAAGAAAGAAAGGTAATAAGAAAGAAAGAAAGAAGGTAATAAGAAAGAAAAGAAAGGTTAATAAGAAAGAAAGAAAGGTAATAAGAAAGAAAGAAAGGAAAGGTAATAGAAAGAAAGAAGAAAGGTAATAAGAAAGAAAGAAAGAAAGGTAATAGAAAGAAAGAAAGAAAAGGTAATAAGAAAGAAAGAAAGGTAATAAGAAAGAAAGAAAGAAAGTAATAGAAAGAAGAAGAAAGGTAATAGAAAAAGA
>JAFLJL010004034.1:12500-27500 GCA_018398815.1 Conus ventricosus | reverse complement strand
CCAGCATTTTATTGTATGGC
The DNA here is from genome assembly GCA_018398815.1 of Conus ventricosus. Lineage (NCBI taxonomy): Eukaryota > Metazoa > Mollusca > Gastropoda > Neogastropoda > Conidae > Conus > Conus ventricosus. The sequence continues at coordinate 27,480 of JAFLJL010004034.1, read as the reverse complement.
AAACGCTGAAACCAATCTGTGGCAATGTCAATATCTTTTCCTACTTTGGTTTTCTCTTGTGCACAGCACAGCTGTAGAGCTTTGATGCTGGTCATTTTCCTGCTGAGAAAAATGGTAGTAACGTACATGTTGCTGGTGAACCACACACATTTTTCAGGTTAACTATCCTGTTGTGGTCTTCAGTAATGTCTCAGTTGAAAACCCATTATTTACCTAACTAGGGGGTTCAGTTAACTGTCATTTAAGGACATTTGTGGTTTATTTTATTGGAATTGGTAGGGCTTCATGAACAACAGGCCTACTTTTTTTCTTATCCTCGGGAACAGGTGGTTACAGGTCGATTTACTGGAGACAATGCAGCTTATGCATAAATGAGGTAGTGGAACATTAAAAAGGATGAATACTCATCATAACAACGCATAAAAGCATATCATCAGTTCGATTTTGTATTTTTCTCCAGCTGCTGAAGCTGTGGAAACTCAGCGGGAACAGTCACGTAATGTTGTTTTGAGTGACACTTAGTTCCCTCATGCACAGGAATAACGGTCCCACAGAAGACTAGTACCTGTCTGTTGTAGGCCCTTGGCTATGCAGTCTCACAATGTATGGCTGCAGGCAATTACTCTTTTAAATTTTTAAATTTGAAATGAGCGATTATGCCTCCATCTCCTCCTTCTCCTCCTCTGTTCCCCACCTAATCTTTCTCCTACTCCGCCTCTTTCTCCTCCTCGTTGTCGTCGTCTCTCCTCCTCTTCCTTCTCGCTCTTTCGTCTCCCACATCCAATCCGTGGCATTACCGTTTGTCTAAGACCCTTTGTGCCCCGCCGCACCAAAGCCCGGCATCGGTGGAAGATTTGTTTTTGGTATTTGTGAATGATTGTTGCTTGTATTTGTAAGTGCTTTCATTTGTTATGGGCCGTTATAGCCGGTAGTAACCATAAATGAAAAGCCTGTCCCGTTTGACGTGTAGTCTCAGACCAGACTGGGCCTCTCCATAGCATCATCCTCATTCTCAGAGATAATAATTTTAAGAGAAGTATACATCAAATCCTGTGACTATTCATCTCTGTTTCGTGGTTTCAAAGAAACTGATATCAAATCCTGTGACTATTCATCTCTGCTTTCGTGTTTCAAAAGAAACTGGTTAATCCTGATATTCACTGCTTTCGTGTTAAGAAATGACAACTTTATCACTGCTTTCGTGCTTTCAAAAGAAATGGTATCAAATCCTGCATTCATCACTGCTTTCGTGCTTTCAAAAAATGTATAAATCTGGAATTATAAAATCCTGTGACTTTTCATCTCTTGCTTTCGTGGTTTCAAAAGAAATTGATATCAAATCCCGCGGCAGTTCATCCCTGCTTTCGTGGTGACTTCAGCTTCGATTTCTTCAACACGTCTGGCCGTCTGCATGGAGACTTCCAGTCAAAACCTTCAGCATCGCCACAGTCATGGGGACCGTCGTTGGATGGATGAGTGGCACCAGCAAAAGGGGACGCTCATACATGCTGGTCCTCTTCCACCAGAGGGTGCTGTCGTCAGTAAGGTCTTTGAAGGTGGCGTCCTGTTCTGTTGCACAGAACAGACGCTACTGAAGGGTGCAGTGTCTCCTGTGGTGGGTTGCCTCAAACTGCCCCGAAGCTGACTGCTCCCTATGGAACCTCCGGCGTTGGGCTTTGGTGTGGCGGGGCACGAAGGGTCTTAGACAAACGGTAATGCCACGGATTGGATGTGGGAGACGAAAGAGCGAGAAGGAAGAGGAGGAAGAGGACGACGACGACGACGACGAGGAGGAAGAGACGGAGTATGAGAAAGAGTAGGAGGAGACGGAGGAGGAGAAAGAGTAGGAGGAGACGGAGGAGGAGAAGGAGGAGACGGGGAATGATATGAGGAGGAGGAGAACACGAAGAAGCAGAAGACGCAGTAATAGGAGCAGAAGGGGAAGAAATGAGAATAAGATATACTAATAATAATACTAATGATAAATAATTATATAGCGCCTATTCTCGGCTACAATCTACACTCGTTTACTCAACGGGCTGCCTACCTGGGTAGTGCCGACTGAAGAGCTGCCAGCTGGCGCTCCATTCAGTCGTTTCCCGTGTCATCCAGTCAATATTATTCACACACTTTCCTTACTTCCTTCATTCTTTCCATTTCTCACACAGGGTGCATGCTATGTGTAACGTGTCATCCATACCAACGGCCAAACTGGCCTTCTCTTCCGAAGTTGGTGATGGGATTTTACGTGTGTGCAAGATGTTATGCGTGCGTTGACACACGGAACCTCGGTTTATAGTCTCATTCGAAGGACTGTATGGGGAAATGGAGTCCGAACCAATGTTCACTCCGAGGGAAAATGACGAATTTGAGAAAAGAAAGAGAAGAAAGAAAGAAAGAAAGTAAGAGAGAACTCGGAGATTTTGGAGGAGGAGGAGGAGGAAGAGGAGGAGGAGGAGGAGGAGGAGGAGGAGGAGAGAATACAGGAACTCAGGGAATGTGATGCAAACGTCACCGGCCGTACACAAGACGCTTTCACGTTTCAACACAAAGATCCCACTACCTTTGGGCGAAAAGAGTGCTGATCACACTTTCTGCTCTCTAAGGCTTCGTCCCTTGGAATTTAGATATATTCCTATCGGAAATGGCAAATAGAACTCATCGACTTCGCACATCTCCCAATACACGCTCATGTTCATTTCAGGGCTATGTCAATTTCTTGTACAACGGATATTTTGGTTACTTTACCAGAAAATGGATTTTACAGGTGTAGTTCATCACAGAATGGATAATTTCTTCATCTGATAATACCTATACATTTCTTTTTTTTTGTTGTTGTTATGAAATTATTCACGCTAACATATTTGACTTGCTCTGTTCTGAATGTTGTTATTCGTATTCAAATGGTCTAATCATGAGATATTTATGGTCTAATCATGAGATTTTCTGAATAGTCTTTTTTAGCTGCTAGAGAGGATTGAATGTGCGACACACCTCATAACGATCACATTGTGATGGGTTTCCGTTCCAGTTTCATTTGTAGAAATCACCATTCCTTGCTTCAAAGCTTGCAGAAACGTTTCCTGTGTCTCCCACCCTCCATACAAGGAAACCTCCGAAAACCCCAAAGATTTTAAAACAATAATTCATCTGAAAAGAAGAAGAAGAAGAAGAAGAAGAAGAAGAAGAAGAAGAAGATGATGATGATGATGATGATGATGATGATGATGATGATGATGATGATGAGGATGATGATGAAGAAGAAGAAGAAGAAGAAGAAGAAAGAGGAAGAAGTAGACTACGAAGAAGAAGAGTAGACTACGACGACGAGGACGACGACGAGGACGACGACGAGGACGACGACGACTAAGAAGAAGAAGAAGATGAAGATGATGATGATGATGATGATGATGATGATGATGATGATGATGATGATGATGATGATGATGATAATGAAGAAGAAGAAGAAGAAGAAGAAGAAGAAGAAGAAGATGATGATGATGATGATGATGATGATGATGATGATGATGATGATGATGATGAAGAAGAAGAAGAAGAAGAAGAAGAAGAAGAAGAAGAAGGGAAGAAGTAGACTACGAAGAAGAAGAAGAAGTAGACTACGACGACGAGGACGACGACGAGGACGACGACGACAAAGAAGAAGAAGAAGATGAAGATGATGATGATGATGATGATGATGATGATGATGATGATGATGATGATGATGATGATGATAATGAAGAAGAAGAGAAGAAGAAGAAGAAGAAGAAGAAGAAGAAGAAGATGATAATGGTGATGATGATGATGATGATGATGAAGAAGAAGAAGAAGAAGAAGAAGAAGAAGAAGAAGAAGAAGAAGAAGAAGAAGAAGAGATGATGATGATGATGATGATGATGATGATGATGATGATGATGATGATGATGATGAAGAAGAGAAGAAGAAGAAGAAGAAGAAGGCGGAGGAGGAGGAGGAGGAGGAGGAGGAGGAGGAGGAGGAGGAGGAGGAGAAGATGATGATGATGATGATGATGATGATGATGATGATGATGATGATGATGTGATGATGATGATGAAGAGAGAGAAGAAGAAAAAGAAGAAGAAGAAGAAGAAGAAGAAGAAGAAGATGATGATGATGATGATGATGATGATGATGATGATGATGATAATGGTGGTGATGATGATGAAGAAGAAGAAGAAGAAGAAGAAGAGAAGAAGAAGAAGAAGAAGAAGAAGAAGAAGAAGAAGATGATGATGATAATGGTGGTGATGATGATGAAGAAGAAGAAGAGAAGAAGAAGAAGAAGAAGAAGAAGAAGAAGAAGAAGAAGAGAAGTAGAAGAAGAAGGCGGAGGAGGAGGAGGAGGAGGAGAAGGAAGAGGAGGAGGAGGAGGAGGAGGAGGTGGAGGAGGGGGAGGAGGAGAAGATGATGATGATGATGATGATGATGATGATGATGATGATGATGATGGTGATGAAGAAGAAGAAGAAGAAGAGAAGAAGAAGAAGAAGAAGAAGAAGAAGAAGAAGAAGATGAAAATGATGATGATGATGATGATGATGATGATGATGATGATGATGATGATGAGAAGAGAGAAGAAGAAGAAGAAGAAGAAGATGAAGAGAGAAGAAGAAGAAGAGAAGAGAAGAAGAAGAAGAAGAGAAGAAGAAGAAGAACATAAGGGCATAAAGGCATGGATGACTTGCAACAAACTTCAGTTAAACAATGACAAAACTGAACTGATCTTCATTCTCCCAAAACGGCTCATGTCTACAATCTCTGTTCCTTCTTCTGTCCAACTTGGTACCTCTCTCATTCAGACCTCTACCACTGTGCGAAATCTAGGCGTTGTACTTGATCAGACACTCTCTTTTCAAAATCAGATTTCTTCTATCTGCCGTGCTTGCTACTTGGAGCTTCGGCGAATCAGTTCTGTGCGCCACCTTCTGTCTGAAGAAGCCACCAAGACTCTGGTTTCTGCTTTCATTATTTCAAGACTTGACTACTGTAATTCTCTTCTTGCTGGTTGTCCACAGAATCTTCTTGCAAAATTGCAGAAAGTTCAAAATAATGCTGCTCGCCTTGTCTCGAAATCTCCGAAATCCTCTCATGTTTCTCCCTTGCTTAAATCTTTGCACTGGCTTCTGTTGAAAAACGCATCAAGTACAAACTTTCTTTGCTCTGTTACAAGGCATTGGATGGCCTCGCCCCCTTTCTGGGGGTTTGGTGTGCAAGATGTATGGTGCGTTGACACACGGAACCTGGTTTTTATAGTTCATTCGAAGGATGTAGGGGAAAAATTGGAGTCCGCCCCCAATGTTCACCCCGGGGGAAAAAATGACAAATTTTGGAAAAAAAAGAGAAGAAAAAAGAAGAAAGAAAAGAGAGAATCGGAGATTTTGGAGGGGGAGGAGGGGGAAAGAGGGGAGGAGGAGGGGAGGGGGAGGAGGGGAGGATAAGGAACTCAGGGAATGTGTGAAAACGTCAGGCCCCGTAACAAGACGCTTTCAGTACAACACAAAGACCCCATACCTTTGGGCAAAAAAGAGTGTGATCCCCTTTTCGCTCTTAAAGGGCTTGTCCTTGGTTTTTAGTATATTCCTATGGGAAAAGGGAAAAATGAAATCATGACTTCGCACTCCCCCAATCCGTCTGTTTTTTTCGGGGTATGTCAATTTCTTGACAACGGATTTTTTGGTTACTTTACCAGAAAATGGATTTCAGGGTTTTTCTACAGAATGGTAATTTCTTTCTGAAAAAACCTTTACATTTTCTTTTTTTTGGTTGTTTTATAAATTTTCACGCTAACTATTTGATTTGCTCTGTCTGAATGTTGTTTTTTTGTTTCAAATGGTCTAATCATGAGATTTTTGGTTAATCATGAGTTTTTTGAATGTTTTTTTAGTGTAGGAGGTTTAAATGTGCGCCACACCCATAACGTCCATTGTGGGGGGTTTCCGTTCCATTTTTATTTTTTAGAAATACCATTCTTGCTTCAAAGCTTGCAGAAAAGTTTCCCTGTGTCTCCCCCTCCAACAAGAAAACCTCGAAAAACCCCAAGATTTAAAAAAAAAATTTCTTTGAAAAGAAGAAAAGAAAAAAGGAAGGAAGAAGAAGAAGAAAAAGAAAATGATGATGATGATGTGTGATGATGTTGATGATGATGATGGGAGGGATGTGAAGAAGAAGAAGAAAAAGAAGAAGAAGAGGAAAAAGTAGACTACAAAAAGAAGAGTGACCGACGACGAGGACGACGACGGGCGCGCGAGGACGACGCGAAAAGAAGAAGAAGAAGATGAAGTGTGTGATGATGTGATGTGATGATGATGAGTTGATGATGTGTTGGGATGATGTTTAAAATGAAGAAGAAGAAGAAGAAGAAGAAGAAAGAAGAAGGATGTGATGATGATGATGATGATGTGATGATGATGTGATGATAGTTTAAAGAAGAAGAAGAAGAAAAAGAAGAAGAGAAGAAGGGAAAGAAGTGACTAGAAGAGAAGAAAAAGAGACCGCGACGAGGACGACGACGGGCGACGACGACAAAAAAGAAGAAAAAGTAAAAGGATGAGTGATGTGATGTGAGATGATGTGATGATGATGAATTGATGATGTTGAAAATGAAGAAAAAAGAAGAAGAAAAAGAAGAAGAAAGGAAGAAAAAGAAGTGATAATGGTGTGTGATGTGTGTGATGAAGAAGAGAAAAAGAAAAAGAAAAAGAAAAAGGAAGAAAAAAGAAGAAAAAGGAATGAGATGATGTGGATGATGATGATGATGGATGATGATGATGGATGATGAAGAAGAAAGAAGAAAAAAAAGAAAAAGGGCGGAGGGGGGGAGGAGGAGGAGGAGGGGAGGGGAGGAGGGGGGGGGAGAAGATGATGATGATGATGATGATGATGATGATGATGATGATGATGAGATGATGATGATGATAAAGAAGAAGAAGAAGAAAAAAGAAGAGAAGAAGAAGAAGAAGAAGAAGAAGATGATGATGATGATGATGTTGATGATGTGATGTGATAAAAATGGTGGTGTGATGATGAAAAAGAAGAAAGAAGAAAAAAGAAAAAAGAAGAAGAAAAAGAAAAAGAAGGAGAAGAAGAAGATGATGGATAATGGTGGTGTGATGATGAAAAGAAGAAGAGAAGAAGAAGAAAAAGGGAAAGAAGAAGAAGAAAGAAGAAAAAGAAGAAGTTAGAAAGAAGAAGGCGGAGGAGGGGGGAGGAGGAGAAGGAAGAGGGGAGGAGGAGGAGGAGGGGGGGTGGAGGAGGGGGGGAGGGGAGAAGATGATTGATGATGATGATGATGATGATGATGTGATGAGATGGTGTAAAGAAAAGAAGAAGAAGGAAAAAGAAGAAGAAAAAAAGAAGAAGAGAAGAAGAAGAGAAAAGATGGGGTTGATGATGATGTGGATGTGTGATGATGATGAGATGAGAGAAGAAGAAGAAAAGAAAAAGAAGAAGTTTTGGGAAGAAGAAGAAAAGAGAAGGAAGAAAAAAAGAAGAGAAGAAGAAGAAGAACATAAGGGAATAAAGGCAGGGATGACTTGAAAAAAATTTGTTAAACATGACAAAACTGAACTGATCTTCATTCCCCCAAAAGGTCATGTCTAAATCTTTTTCCCTTCTTCGTCCAACTTGGCCCCTCTCCATTCAGCCTTCCCTGTGCGAAATCTGGCGTTGTACTTGATAGACATCTTTTTTCAAAATAGATTTCTTCTATCTGCCGGTGCTTGTACTTGGAGCTTGGCGAATCAGTTCTGTGCGCCCATTCTGTCTAAAGAAGCCACAGACTCTGGTTTTGCTTTATTATTTCAAGACTTGACTACTGTAATTCTCTTCTTGTGGTTGTCCACAGATCTTTTGCAAAATTGCAAAAGTCAAATAATGTGCTCGCCTTGTCTCAAAATCCCCCGAATTCTTCATGTTTCCCCCTTGCTTAAATCTTTGACGGTTCTTTTTAAAAAAAAGCATAAAGTAAAACTTTCTTTGCTCGTTACAACATTGGAGGGCCTCGCTCCTTTCCCTCTCTAAACTTCTGTGCCCTTCTCCTTCTAGACGCTTGCTTTTCCCTCTAAAACTCGATTCTGAAAAACCCTGTTTTGGGGCCCCAAAACCCTTTGGGTGAAGTTCTTTTCTTTTCGGTACTTCCTGCTGGAACAATCTCCCCTTTTGCACCCGAAATCAAAAAGTTTCTTTTTCAAGTCCCCCCTCAAAATACTTCTTCAAAACAAATTTTTTGCTCCTTCGCTGGTGTGTGGGTGTGTCGTGTGTGTGGGGGGTGTGGTTGGGGTGTGTGTGGTGTGTATGTGTGTGTGGGTGTGGTGTGTGTGTGTGTGTGTGTGGTGGTGTGCGCGTGTGTGTGTTTGTGTGGGTGTGTGTGTGTGTGTGTGTGTGTGTGTGTTGTGTGTGTGTGTTGTGTGTGTGTTGTGTGGTGTTAGGGTTATTGCTGTAAGCGCTTAGGGCTTTTGTTTAAGATTTTAAAGGCAAAATTTCCTTATTATTATTTTATTATAAGAAGAAAAAGAAGAAGGGCTCGACGACGAGGCGACGACGACGACCGAAGAGAAAAGATGAAAATGTGTGTTATGATGATAATGAAGAAAAAGAAGAAGAAAAAGAAGAAAAAAAGAAGGAGAAGGGGAGAAGAAAATGGGATAATGGTGGTGTGATGTGAAGAAGAAGAAAAAAAAGAAAAAGAGAAGAAGAAAAAAAAGAAGAGAAGAAGAAGAAGAGAAGAAGATGATGTGATGTGATGATGATGATGATGATGATGGAAGAAGAAGAAGAAAGAAGAAGAAGAAGAAGAAAAAGAAGAAAGGGGGAGGGGAGGAGGAGGAGGGGAGGAGGGGGGGGGAGGGGGAGGGGGAAGGGGATGGAAGAAGAGAAGAAGAGAAGAAGAGAAGAAGAAGAAGAGAGAAGAAGAAAAGTGTGTGATAAAGTGATGATGATACGACGATGAAGATGAAGGGGGAGAGAGGAGAGGGAGAAGAGGGAGAGGAGAGAGAGAGGAGGGGAGAGAGAGGGGGAGAGGGGAGGAGAGAGAGAGGAGAGAGAGAGAGAGAGGAGGGAACCGACACATGAAAACAGACAGTGGGTGAGGCAAAAAGACCCCATTCACCCCGCGAGGAACCCAAAAGGGAACCCCAAATCGATTCCACCCCCCAGTCTGGAGCCCGAACACACGTCCTCTCCATACAGAACGAGAACAAAAGGTCGCTGTGAGGCGCTCGGCCTTTTAACCCAGTCAACCTCCAAAGGCCTCGCCCCTTTGCCAAAATCTCGCACTCCCTCGCCGACCGCTGTTGAGAAATCCCGGGGATGTGTCAGTCTGAACCAAAAGGGGGGGTCCCTGTGTTCACGGATGTAGACGCACAAACTTGGCATTGGCGCGCTGTGTGGATGCGAACGCCCGTGTATATGCATAACGTAAAAAAGTCCTTGTGAAAAGGGAATTGGCGTCAATGATTTTCTGTCTCGATTATCTTTTCAAACCAACTGTGATTTTTTTTAATTAAAAAATTGTTTTCGTCGCAGTTAAAAACAAGTGCACGCCCCCCTGCACACACATTAAAACTGCGGTGCGCACGCGGGGCCCCACACAACCGCGCACGACACGCGCCCCAAAAACACAAACACAAAACACAACAACTCATACACAACAAACAAAACCCAAACCCCACACCCCCAACACAACAACCAAGAGCCCCTTTAAGACAAGTGGGGGCTTAAAAAAGTTTGGTTATTTCTGAAAAAAAGAGAGAGGAGAGGAGAGGGAGAGGGGGGGGGGGGGGGTTTTGGGGAAAAATTTTTTTTCTTTTTTTATAAAAACTTTTTTTTCTTTTTTTTTCCCCAAAAAAATCCCTTAAAATAAATCCTTCCAAAACCAAAAAAAATTTTTTTTTTTTGGGTTTAGAGGGGGGGGGGGGGGGGGGGGGGGGGGGGGGGGGGAAGGGGGGGGGGGGGTGGGGGGGGGGAGGGGGGGGGGGGGGGGGGGGAGAAGGAGAGAGAGAGAGGGAAATGAAAGAAGGGGGGGGCCTTTTGTCTTTGTCTAAACGCCCCTTTATTTCCCCAGAAAAAACCTGGCATTGAATGGAATCAGTCACGACCCGTTTTGTTGAAGGAGAAAGGAGGAAGGAGGGAAAAGATTTTAAAAAGAAAGGGGAAAAGAGGGAGAGATTTTTTTAAAGGAGGGAGGAAAGAGAAAAGGAAAAAAAAAAAATTAAAAAAAAAAAATTGCGGTTTTTTTCCAAAGGCTTTGATGTTGCGAAAAGACACGATTTTTTCTTGAAAGGATATGGATTCACGCTTTCTTCTCATATGGAGGGAAAATTCATTTGTTTTTTTTCCCCCTGACGCCAAGATTTTCGTTTGGTTTTGCTTTGTTTTTTTTTGATTTGGTTTTTTTTTTTTTGTTGCTAATGAACCCGGGGGGATAGGGTTTTGTCTGCTGGCCTTGGGGTTTTGAAAGTGTCCCTTCCTCTGGTCTGTTACTGCCCCTTTCTTTCTGTTTGTTGTTTGTTTGTTTTTTTGGTTGCTTGCTGTCTGGCGGTGCTTTCGTCCGTTATCTCTGATTTTCTGTCTTTTTGCCCTTTTGATCTTTCCCCCCCCCCCCCCCCTGTGTGTGTTTTTTTGGTTGTTGTGTTGTGGTGTTTTGTGTTTTGTTTTTGCTGCCGGGCGGGGATGGGGTGTGTGGTGTGTGTTGTAAAAATTGTCGTTTTTTTTGTTTTTTTCCGGGTGGTTTTTAAAAAAAAAATAAAAAGAGGAAAATGCTTTTTTTTACCAAGCCATAAACAAAACAAAGAAATTTCAAAATAAAATAATAAAAACGAAGAAATACAAAGAGTAAAACCCCAGGGGAAAAGGCGAGGGGGGGTGTTGGGTTAAATTCCTGGGGGATGGGGAGGGAGGGGAAAATAGGAGGAGGGAGGGGGTAGGAGGGGGTGGGGGGGGAGGGGGGGAAAAAAAAAGAATTAAAGCCTGTTAATTTCATATAAAGGAAAAAACAAGAGAGAAGAGAGGAGGAGGGAGAGAAGAGGAGAAGAGAGAGAGAAAGAGAGAGGATTTAGTTATGTACAATACAATACTTGTCTACAAAGCAACACACCATAACAGACATGTACAAGGCATAAACAAAACACAAGGATACTCAGTAAAATCACTGAAAAGTTTTTAAAAGGAAATTTGGGAAAAATATTGTTGTTTAACCATCATGAGATGTTTTTTCAGATTTTTCTTAAACTATTTTGTTCTTTATTTTTTTCAAATGATTGGTAGTTGTTCCATACTTTTCCCCCCGAGTACAAAAGACTAGTTTTATAAGATTATTTTTTGGCTGGGAAAGGATAATAAATAAGTCTATAAGTTTAGTTGAAATGAATCTCTTATCTTTTTAGAGCATATCCTTTTTAAAAAATATGCTGCTACTGCCTTGTTGAACAAAAGTCGTTGTAAGTTAAAAAATTTAAGGTTTATATCTTCTGTTTTGGGGTGCTTTTTTTTAGTAATACAATTTTTAAAATGCCTTTTATACATTCGATGAAAAATTTTCAAGTTGGTTTCCTGCATTTTATCCCATAGGTTGAGGGCATAATCAAAATTGATAAAATAGAGCACAGAAAAAAAAAGTTTTCGAGAAGGGGTGTCCGGGAAGTTTTTTAATCTTGGCTAATTAAGATTTTTTTGAGAGACTTTTCCCCATTGCGTTATGTGGCGTCCATGTTAAACTTTATTTATTACCCTAGTTTTTTGTGATCGCTTCTCATTTTTTGGGAGATAAAAAAAGGGGTGGAAATTTTGACTTCATTTTTTGTCTTTTTTTCGGGCACATAAAAACTGCCTGTTTTACGCATTTGGGGGAATATGGTTAACTGGTCCATTCGAAAATTTTTTAACATTTTTTTGGAGGTTACTAGCTAACTATAGGGTCTAAATCACGGGAATAAGAGATGTGTCACAGAAAAATTTTTCGTTTTTATTTTCAAGAAAAAAGGTAATCATTGCGTGACAGAAAAAGAAAGGGGGCCCAGACAGAGCTTGTGGTATTTCCTTTTTGTAGACATTAAATTTGAGTTTTATTGTTGACTTTTTTGATTTTTCCTTTTAATGGGAAGAGGACAGAGATTTTTGAATTCTGGAGTTAATTTGTAATTTCCATTTACGAAAAGGGAGAAAATGATTTATTACATCAAAGCTTTTTCAAAGCTATAAAAAGAACCAGAAAAATTTTTTTTCATTTATACTGCATAATAGGCTTTCAAAAGTGAAAAAAAGGGGTTTGTATGGCGGAAGATTTTTACGGAAAACCGATGATCGTCGGGAGAAAATTGTTTTTAGTAATGTAAGAAATAGTAAATTTTGAAAGGGTTTTTTTTCAATAGGTTTTAGTAAAGAATAAAATGAAATTGGCAAAGTTTAGGAAATTTGACTTATCACCAGTTTATAAAGGGAAATTTACTTTTACTTCCTAAATTTCAAGGGAAAGGTTTGTTTTCTCTATGCAAAATTTTGTACAAATGTTAGTGTTCAGTAATTTTTGGGCCGAAATCTTTATATTTTTGCATCAAAACCCATCTAAACGCGTGTACCCGTTTTTTTAAAATGAAATTTTTTTGCTAACGTCCATAACGCTTGGTTGGAGGGTACGGGAAAAAGCTAATATATTTTAAATCAAGGTAGTTTTTAAAAAATGCTCAAGGTCATTTTCTTTGGGACCTATCTGTGATATAAATTTTTTTTTTTGATCTACAAAATGGTTTGTTTAATTGACTGCATTTACACTGTTTTTTTTTCCCTAAATTTCTTGAACTTGTTTTTTATTCAACATGTTAATGGCCTTTCCAAATCTACGTAATCCTTTGTAGAAATTAAAAACTTTTGAAAGAAATTACCTTAGATTTACGTTTCATTGAGTTTACCTTATTTCTTTTTTAGGGAAATTTCTTTTTTTTTCCCGGGAAATTTGCAAATGATTTCTTATTTTAAATTTCAAAATATCTATTTTTTTGGGTTACCCCGGGGGTTTTGTTTTTCTTGTTGACTCTTTTTTTGATGAATGGGCATTTTTTTTTAACGAAATAAAGTGTTTAATCCAAAAATTTCAGTTGCTTCATCAGGACTCTTTTTTTTGGAAATTTTTAATTCAATTGGCTGGGGCAAGGGTTGAAAGGAAATTTTCTTCCTAAAATTTTCTAAAGCTCCCTATAATAATATTTTTGGCCCTATTTTTTTGGAAATTTTTTATACGGTTTTTAAACCACGTCAGAAAACGGGGTTTATGATCGCTAATCCACATGGGGAGACAAACTTCATGTGACTTTTTTTGGTGTTTGTAAAAATGTGATCTATTAAGGTATTTTGACTGCTCATTTTTAAAGGGGGTTTGGATGAATAATTGTTCAAAAACCGTGTAAGGTGAGTTTTTGTGCCCCTTGGGTTTAGGTTTCATTAAATCTATTTAAAATCCCAAAAAAAATAGTTTTCAAAGCTTAGCTTTTTTACTTCATCCCAAAAAAAACATGAAATTTATCTTTCCCTCAGAGTTTCAGATGGGTTTTTTGTAAAAAAATCCAAAAAAAGTGGTTTTTTGTTTTTATACTGATTTCAATCCAAAAGATTCAAACCCTAGTTTTCAAGGCTGTTTAGTTTTTTTTGTTTTTAATTTAAGATGCTAGGTACACAAATAGGCCGACTTTTTGTTTTTCACGGATCAAGTCTAAATTTTTTCAATCCGGTATGCTCATATCAGCATCTGTTAATTTTTTGAGGACAAACGGGTTCCGTGTGTGTGTGTGTGTGTGGTTGTGTGTTGTGGCGGTGTGTGTGTGTTTGTTGTCGTGGTTATTGCTGTTGTGTGTCACTGTGCGTGCGTGTGTGTGTGTGTGTGTGTGTGGTGTGTGGTGTGGTGTTGTGTGTGTGTTGTGTGGGTTTTTCTGTGATAGATTTTAGCGTTTTATGTTTTACAAAAACCCTTTGAAAGGGGTTTTTGGACCTAAACAAAACAACGAAAAAAATAACAAATACTTAAAAAATAAAGTGTGGTGCGGAAATGTGTGTATGTGTGATGTGTGTGTGTGTTGTGTGTGTGTGGGTGTGTGTGTTGTGTGTGTGTGTGTTTGTGGTGTGTGTGTGGCGGTGGTGTGTGATGTATGTGTGTGTGTGTTGTGTGTTTTGTTGTTGGTGTGTGGTGTGTGTGTTGTGTGTGCGTGTGGGTTTTTGGGTGTGTGCGTGCGTGCGTGGGGTGCGTGCGTGAGTGGTGCGTGTGTGTGTGTGTTGCGGCGTGTGTGTGTGTGTGTGTGTTGTGTGGTGTTGGGGTTGTGTGTGTGTGTGTGTGTGTGTGTCCCGCGCGCGTGTCGCTGCATGCGTGGCCGGTTGGGGTGTACAGTGGATACGTCCAACCCATCACACTACAGCAGACCACAATACTCCCACACGTTCATACATACACTTTTCTATCAATCCACAGCATGGAGTTTCGATTTTTTCCCTACCCCAAACTTTATTCACAAAATTCACACACTTAAAATTTTTTCACACTTCCAACCACAAAAATTATTCACACATTCCATTCTCAAAATTTTCCACATTCACAACCCCAAACTTTATTCACACATTTACTATCTCAACTTTTGCACACTGCACACTACAAAAGACGTTCCCCCAGCGCAAAACCACGTACACTTCAGTTGACATTATCGAAGAATCGGTTTTACTGCCACCACAAAGATGTTCCCTCAGCGCCCAACCAATGTACACCTCAGTTGACTTTTCGAAGAGATGTGTTTTACTGCACCCCCACAAAAAACTGTTCCCCCTCAGCGCACAAACCCTGTACCCCAGTTGACATTATCGAAGAGATCGTGTTTTTACTGCACACCACAAAGATGTTCCCAACAGGCACAACCCCCGTAAAATTCATTGACATTATCGAAGAGATCGGTTTTTATTCCTCCTGGGTTTTTTTTTTTCTTCTCTT
>JAFLJL010004033.1:0-17674 GCA_018398815.1 Conus ventricosus | reverse complement strand
ATTTTTAAGGGTCTTTTTCCTTTTTAAAACCCCAAAATTTTCCCTTGTTTTTTCCCGTTTTTTCAATTCCTTTCCCGGCCCTTCACCCCTTTTTTTTAAACCAAAATTTTTTTTTACGTAAAATATTAAAGCGGAACTGTTTCGGCGGATTTCGCGTTCTTCTTTCCAAAAGATTTTGAGGAGCGGGTTGTTTTGTTGGTCAGTTTCTGAAAAAAAAAACCCGGGCGGATCATTTTTACAATTCTTTTTATTTCTATGGATCAACACCCCAAACTGGATCAGTTTGCCTGATCGGGTGCCCCCCTTTGTTTCCACCGGTAAAAAAAGGGTACCTTACTTTCAAACCAAATGGTAAAGTTTGCGGGGTTGTAGGGAGTCCCCTTTAACAGCATTTTTTGTTTTTTTTTTGATTGCTTTTACTGGTTTTACCCTTTAAAATTTCTTCATTTTTCATTGCGCCAAAACTGGGGGCAGTTTTTCTAACCCATTCTGTTTTGCGAGAATTCCCAAATTGCTCTTGTGATATGGTAGGAAAAAAAGTCTTTCAGCTAAGTTGTTAAATTTTTTCAACAAAAGCCTTGACTGTGAACTCCTGAATGCCTTTTTTGATGGTAACTCTAGTTTCAACATAATTTTCATTGGCCTTTAAATTCTTTTCCATCATCGACTTGAATCATGCGGGGAAAAGTTGGGGGCCCTCTTTGGGGTATATCGTTGTATAGCGCGCAACAGCAGAAGCCTTTTTTGTGTTAATGGTCCGCACTTTGTATCTTAAAGCTAGTCAAGCGTGAGTGCGTACTTAATTTTTTGTCTAATCGTATAAGGGAAATAAGAAGGTCCTTTGAGGGGTGTCTTTGGGTATTGTATACAAAGTGTGGTTTGTTTTCTTGGGTGCGGTAAATAAAATTTGCCAAATCGTTTGTTTGATAACCTTTCCTTTTGGTTTTTCAGACTCCCGCCCGCTTGGTTAGCTTTTGTTTGTGTGTACCTTCCAATACCCTTTGGGCAAAATAGATTTTGTTCATTTTTTTTTCAGCCAATATTAGGTGCAACCAAATACCGACGGTCTACCAAAGAAAATAAACCCGATTTCTTGCATTTTTTGTTTTTTGGGTGATAAAAGTCATGAATTTTGGGGGGGCAATGTCTGAGGGTTTGCCTGTTAAAGATAATATTGTTTTATTGCTTGATCAACTTTTTAAAAGTGTAAGCTGCACCCCCCTTTTTTTCGTGTGTTATTAATAAAATCAACTGTCAATTCTCTGCTTTTCATAGCGATCTTGGCGCAGATTTTGCCCCATGCTTTGTTATGTTTTTTTCTCTCGCCGTCATCCCGTATTTTACTAAATGCGAAATTTATTTCCGCAAAAAAGCAAGAGCATTCCCCAAAGCGCCACCTATCTCATTACGGTGAAGCCATTTTTTTAAATGTTTTTTTTTTTTTCATATTTATACTGTCGGGTTTATTCCTTGTTTTAACTAGAAAATCTTTCGTGGCAAACGAAGCGTAATAAAGCGTTTAGCTTTGCTGAACCCTAAAAGTCTAGTTTCCCCAGATCTGCGGGTTTTAATTCTTAAAAGTTTTTTCCAGCATTGTGTATCCTACATTTAAACCCCCCCAATAACAGCGAAGGTATACAAGGTTTGCAACAGTTTTTTCGGTGTCATTTTTTGAAAAAAAAAAAATATAATTTAAAAAAAAAACATGAACAGTGATGATCTAACCAGCTACAAGGAGCCTTAAAACCCTTCCCGAATTATGAAAACCAAGTGATGTCAAGATTATGCCCCAAAAGGAGAGGTTGTTTCTTTTGGGAGCGTGTGGAAAACAAAACAGTTCCTCGGACTGAATTCGCATTTTTAACAGATTAACAGATGTCGCCGCAGACATTTTAAGTATCATAACAGGGATGAAGCACAGCGGGGTCTGAAATGGTAAAAGTGTGGGGGAACGGTTTTTGTTTGTACACTAAAATAGTCGGATTTTTCCCATTTATCGAACAAATCTTAGTATGATTTAAAAAAGATCCGGGTTTTAACAAAATCATTAAAACCCCTAGGGTGTGATCTGTATTTCAGATTGGGGAAAATGTTATGCCTTAATCAGGGATTTTTTTTACTTTTAAATATAGATTTTTTTTTCCTTCAAAAAAGAACGAGCGGGGAAAAATCAAACCAGAATCAGGAAACAATTTAATCAAATGGAAAGTAACCCAAACCAGAAAATCAGCGAATCAGAAAACACTAATCAGGGGGGGGCCAGTGAAAAGCATCCTCATCCCCCGGGTGTTAAAGAGGAAAAAATTTTGCAGATGGAACAGACAAAAAAAAATTAATGTTCAGAAAAAACTCTCAGAAAACATAAACCGCCCAAAGCCAAACAAGTTGATTCAAAGCCGGGTATAAAACCCGGACAAGGGCCCCCCAAAATCTTCAGGAATATTGAACTTTAAAACGTTGCCATTTTTTGGCGTTCCTTTCGGGTGGGGGGCGGTTTTTAATGTTTAAATTTTTAAACAATGGCAGCCAAAACAAAAGCAATCAAAAAAATCTAAACGCTAAATACAAAAAACAACAGCACGCCAGCACCGCCAATAACAAAAGATCGTTTGATCCATTTCAGATGGAATAATATTTTAAGAACTTAATTTTAATTTTTTTTTAATAAAAATAGATCATGGCGTATTATAAAATGATAAAGTCAATAAATAAAGACATGGAGTCTATAAAAGACATTTCCATAGACCAGAATTGTAATCAGTGTGGTTGCTTAGGATGTAAGAACTTCATTAAGATCTATGCTGACCGATCTTGCGCAGAGAACGCTGAGCAAGATATTCTCAGCGATGACGCGTTTTTTGAGGCGTGTGTGTGTACTAATATAGACATCTACTATTTAAGACAAAAACATAGATTGTTTTTTAATAATTATAAAGATAACTTGAATAAGAACTTGGTTTGTACTTAGAGGATGACTTAGTTATGATTTTGAGGTAACTTAATCAAGAACTTAATCAAGAACTTATTAAGAACTTGAAGTAACTTAATTAAAAACTTAATTAAGAACTTGGGGTGACTTAATTAAAAACTTAATTAAGAACTTGGGGTAACTTGGGGGTGGGAGTGTGTGTGGTGTACACAGAGCTTTATTATTTGTCATGTGTAACACCACTTGGTGCAAGACAGTGCTTGCGTTTTTGTGATGCATTGGCTCTTTTGTTGCAAGTTCAAAGCAGCCACCAAGTGCATTTAACAAAAGCCTGATTGAATAAAACAAGACAATTGTATATATAAAGTACAAAAAGGCAGCCTAAAAGTTTGTAACAGGGCGTAGAAGCAGGACGTTGAAGCAGGTGAAGCGTAGACAGCAAAGCGACAAAGCAGCAAAAAAAGTCTGATCTCACTGCTGATAGCCTTTAACCGCTCTAAGGTAGAGCGCTAGATCTCTCAAACAGCTCGTCACTGCAACCTTGGCCGCTCTAGGGTGGAGCGCTGGAAAACGGCAACGGCCCTTCACTGCAACCTTGGCCGCTCTAGGGTGGAGCGCTAGAAACGGCTTGCTACTGTGACCTTGGCCGCTCTAGGGTGGAGCGCTGGAAAACGGCTTGCTACTGTGACCTTGGCCGCTCTAGGGTGGAGCATTAGTTCTCTGATCGCTTGACCTAGTTTGCTGTGCCCCTCTTTTCTCAACCGGGCTTGCAACTGGCTTTAGCAGAGTTACAGCAGAAATTGCTGTAGCCAAGCTTTTATGGCAGCTCTAATCGCCAGTAGTAGTACATCCGGCATTGTATATTTAAAGCATTTATATGAAGATAGTGCTAGCCACACACTACTACTCTCCATACTGGTAGATGTACTAAGGTCTGCCTAACCCTATCTAGTTTGTTTGCCAGAACATTCGAAAATCGCCATTCAGTTGCATAAGGGCACACTTGAAGGCAGATGAACTGGTTAGAATTAGAAAAGTAGAAAAGTATACACATCTTAATACACAGATCAGCTTGCCACATAAACACTGAATCTGTAGTTAACAATCAATCAAGTCTAATACAAACTGAGAACATTTTTACTTGGGAGGAACAGCAAAAATGTTTCAAATATAAGTTTTTTAGCATACGAATCAGACGTGTTTACCTCCGCCTTAAGAAATGAACGCCATGTTTTTTAAACATGGCTTTAGCTGTCTCAAGCCAGCTCCCAACAATCAACGCGTGATGGTTTGTTTTGCTTCGGCCAACTTTCAACAATGCAGCGCCATTTATTAGATAAGGAACCATCTCATCAATAGTCAAACACGTATTAAAACTGGCTACATCTTGTTTCATTTCCTTGAACCAACAAACCTTTAAGATAGTCGTTCATTTCCAAAGCAGTTAGTTCACTTTTTTCGTTTTCTAGAAAAACAATCTCTCCGGTTTCACAACATGCTTCGCCTAATTCTTTCAACAAATACTCTAACATGCAGTTAAAGTAAAACTTATGGCCTCAAATAGCACAAACCTGTTCTTCAGTAACGTTTTAGGTTAGCCATTGTAAAAATAACACAATACAAACACAGTGGTCACACCAGAAGCGCAGTCAAAAAACACAACCTTCTTTCAAATAGTCCGAGCAAACAATGGCAAACCCGTTCGTGTCACGTGACGCCCGATACGGTGTGTCAACGTGGCACAATCGAGAAAATTCCAAAAAACCGCATGTTTGTAAGCGGTGCCGTGCGCTGTGTGGAAGAAGGCCGCAAGCCGTAAATTAAGAGATCGGTTTCAGCCCCGTGACTTGCCTGTCAGTGTACCAAAGTTTGTAGGTAGAAATTATTCAAGAATAAGTGTGCGGATTTTATGTCATTTAATTGAGAGAGAAAAGAGAAAGAGAGAGAGAGAGAGAAGGAGTATGGAGAGAGAGAAGTGTGTGTGTGTAAGGTTGTGTATGTGTGGTGTGCGTGTGTGTGTGTGTGTGTGTGTTGTGTGTGTGTGTGTGTGTGTGTGTGTACGCACGTATGTCTATGGCTACCAAGACTGGCTTCTCCTCCTCCGTGTCAAATAGAAATATATTTAAAACCCACAGCATACGTTGTTCTGAGGGCAGACTTGACCTTAACGGGCTTTGGTTCGCCTCTCTCTCTGCTCCCCACAGCTGTAAATTAACACACCTCGCGAAGTTAATCGGATAGCCAATTGCACTGCCGTGTAAAGGGCGCGTTCAGTACTCACAACACTTTTTCCTTCCCCTCCGTTTACTCTATGTGGTGCGTGTTTAGGGCGCACGGCTACTTTCCCTACGTACTCTATGAAACTTCCCCTACGTTACCTATGAAACATTAGTAAATTAGTATTGAAAACGGACAATCCTACAACAATATGTTTGTATTGTAGGGGGCAGTTTATTTTTTGCTTATTACAGTCCTACACAAGTATGGTTGTTTTTGTAGATAAACGTTTTTTGGTTATTGAAGTCTTACTTGCCAGAGAACTAATAAATGCCGCCTTTTATGGCCACTTTCGCCCCAAAACTTGGTGGATGGAGCAAGTGGGTAGAACAGACCAATTAATCTGTTCTCTAACGGTCTAGAATAAAGAGTCAGTGTCTGTGTAAAGGACTCTTGCTTCTGGGTACAGTGGTTTAAAGTAGTCGAACAGAAATTTTAACATCATAACTTTGACAACTCTAATACGGAAAAGCCGCTAAACAACCGGCTTGTCCAACTTAACACAGCCTTATTCATCATCATAATGCCAACCAGGCTGTCGTTAAATCTTCTAAAGGCTTGATAGTTAGCTTTAAGCCAACTTAATTTGCTTGGTTTTCTTTTTGTAACTAATTTCACCATCTTTACGGCTGTTGTGGAATTTCCATAGATTTGCCAAACAGCTGTTGTTCATCAGTTAAAGAAGTCTTTTTCTGAAGGCGTCATGGCTTGGGTTTCTAAGATCAGTAATCTTTTTGATGTATGGCCTCATAAAGGGCTCTTGATCACAGATAATTAATTCTGTGAACACTTGTCAGTTTCAGTGCCGTGTCTTAAGTAAAACTGTATGTAGGTCTTAATGACACACATATTTAGATTTTGTGCCTAAGATTTGGGAACACGTTTAGGCGAAACGATAGGACACACTTAAGCTTTCTGCGGCTAGGGGTAATCGTTTGTGGAATCATGTAGTTCTTTAGGATATTCTAAGTCCTACTCCAAAGATTATCCTGCTGGATTATCAGGCGTAAGCTGTGACAACATTCCTAACACAGTGTTAACATCATGAGGGCCCTTCTAATCATTTTAAAGTTTCATCAGTGAAGATTGTTTGCGTCTAAGTACATAAATAGTTAGAAGTTTATATTGGGTCATAACTCTAATACTTGTTGTTAGCTTTGCAGTAAGGATGTGAGGCCATGCTTAATACCTCCCCATAGCCCCTTTCAAACATCGAAGTGTGGCAGATCAAAATTAAGTCAACTGGATGTTGTTTAACTTTAAGAGAAAGCATCCCAAGAAAGTCCAGGGCCAGAGATGTACTGCTATGAGTCTAAGCTGTAATGTTTCAATGCAAGTAGTATCTGTAATTCTGAAAGACGTCATGCAAATAAACACACGTCAGCGCATCAAGTAAGGATCATGATAATCGCCCATCGTTTCAACAAGTGTAATTCTGCCCAGCTTCTGAGCGTATTCATATTCAAGTCAGTTATTGGCCTTTCCCTGTAAGCCTAGAGTAAAAAAATCGTCTTTTATGCCGGTAGCGCCGGCTGTCGACAGAAACCTTTCCCCCGAGTCCCATGTATTCATAAGGATAAACTCCTTTACGCACTAAATAGATGCTCAAAATAATGTTTAGTGATTGGAAAGATCTTGAAGAGATCCTGCTAGTTTATCCAAACATGCCATCAGATGTTGGGGCAGAGTCATAAAGGATAAACAGACAAGAGTACAAGTCATATACCATTCAGAAAGACAGTGCAATGCAGGTAACCCTCTTATAGTTCAGAAGTCACTGCTTTGCATGATAAAATGAGAATCATAACCTCGTAAGTTATGAAAGAAGATGGGTAGCTTCCATTTTCTGGGGTCAACCTAAGTTGAAGATTGCAATGTTGTGTGCTGCACCTCTGAATTTGCAAGTAATGTGATCGGGGTCACTTACTGCGATCGCCTAATAATTCTCGTTACAAATCCAACAGTGAGGTAGATGAGTCATACCGATCTTGATCTTCAGGAGTCATAACAATGGGGTCTGAAAGATTAAGTTAGGTTGGGATAACTTAAATGCGAAGTGTTTCATCTCCTCTAAAAATCACTAGCTGCGTGGGGCCTCTGTTAAAACTCTGTGTCGTGTGTTGACCATCTGACCTAACAACAATAAACGCAAAGACAGATCTGATGGTGGGTTAATAAGGATGTTTTTTGTTCTTTACAGTGTGTGGCCCATAGTACTGGGGCAAAGAGCGATCACAGTCAGCATAAACCACGTAAGGACTCTCTGCATTTTGTGTACATACTTAAACTGACTTTAAGACCCTGGTTTAGGTGTGAGGAGTTCGTTTCACAGTCTACAAAACTTTTACAGCGTTTCTTATGCTTGCAGCTTCTCTATATAGAAATTCTGAGCAAACACCTTCTTACAAATAACTTTCTTAGCATGATTCTTTGATGAAAAACCATAAGTCTGCTTATTGTTCTGATTATTACATAATGACTCTTTGTACTATCTTTAAACAGTATCAATCTACATGCTTGTTAAGTGGTTCGCCTAAAGTAGGGCGTTGGGAGAAACCCTTAGAGGCACTAATCAGCTTCTACAGACCATGTGTATACGTTTACAGTGATTGGTTTGTTTTGCTCTTCAAACTGAGATATACTTTCTATACTCACTGAAAGTTTATGTTATCAAAGTTCAGCTCTTGCTTATATGCTCATAATTAGAAACTCTGTTTGCATGATTTTTGACAGATGTAAGTGCACTAAAACACACCACATAAAACACATGTTGTCAGAATTATGTATGTTTAAGACTGCTCGTTTTAACTCTAACTCTTTTGGAGAGAAATGTAAGAATTGCCGACTATAGGATTGAACTTTGTTTGTCTCAATCTGATTTCAAGGACTGTCCCTTCAGACCAGCCAGAACCCCTTAACTTTGTCTCCTCACTTGCATGATTAAACTGTGTAAGCATGTAGTCAGCCCAGTAGAGTTAAAGTCGTGATAGCTAATAACTTCTTTCTGTTTAGTTGAAACCCAGACTTCCATGTTACTATCATCAGGTGTTATATAATCAATCAAACAGCCAACAACACTTTACTGCGGCTCCATCTGAAGAGACTCTGGAATTTTAGAGATAGCATGTGCCACGCTTTCATGAACATTTGTGGGGTTAATGATGTCTATGTCTACTTCACTAAACGTATTGCTTAATTGTTTGTCGCTGCTAAATATTTCTTCCATCGTATATAGTTTTCCATCCCGAATTTACTTGTGGCTGTCATTTTTAAAGCCACAATATTTACGGAAATTAAAAAAAATAAATGTAAATAAAAGTAAGTAAAACAGGCTTTTATTCTTCGCCCAAGTGTTGCAACACTTCAAGGCATGTTAACCTTACAATAACGCCTGCTAATATTTTAGCTTTTTCTGAATCACTACAGTCAATGTTCATCACTTTGATTGCTTCTTTAAATAGTTCACTATGATCTTTTATTATATTGTCTACATCATTCTCAAAACCAAATTCACTAAAATCAATGTTTAATACTTTCATTGTTTCGTCAAATAGTTCATTACAATTCTTTAAATCAGATTCACTGAGTTCGGCAGCCATTTTTAAATCAAAAATAAATTAAAAAAATAATTGTAAATTCAACTGTTATTTATAGTCTTTTTCTAATCGTAAAATCTAATCTTCATTAAAGTGAATAGTTACTCCTTCAGGGCTGGTAGAAAAAGTCAGATCAACATCTTTAGAAGCCATATAATCAACTAAAATGGCAAACAACTTATAGCTGGTTGGGGCCAAGAATCTGGTATTTCACTGATGGCCTTCTTCACGCTTTCTCGTTTATTTATGTGATTAAAAAAGATCATAATTGATTTTTTCAAACCTGCTCCTTAACTCTTCTCTATCAGCCTTCCAATTCAACTTGTAAAGTATATTAGTAAGCTTTCTAACTTCTTTGGGCTTCATTTTTAAACCAGAATAAAATTATAAATTAAAAAAATTAAGTAATCAGTTTCTATTGTAAATTCAACTGTTATTCATAGTCTTTTCTAATCGTAAAAACCCTATCTTCATTAAAGCGAATAGCTACTCCTTCAGGGCTGTAGAAACAGTCAGATTAACATCTTCAGGAGCCATATTATCAACTAAAATGGCAAACAACTTTACAACTGGTTGGGCCAAGAATCTGGTATTTTACTAACGGCTTGTGTCACGCTTTCTCGCATGTCTATGCGATTAAAAAGATCAGTAATTAATTCTTCAAACCTTTCTTAACTGATCTTTATCGCCCTCCCTCTCCCAATCCAACTCGTAAAGTATATTAATAAGCTCTGTAGCTACTTTGGCCTTCATTTTTTAAACCAGAATATAAACGACAATTAAAAAAATTAAGTAATCATTTTCTCTTGTTTTGTGCAAGAATCAGAAGAAGTTATATTGTGTGCGTGAGTGGGCAGGGGGTGGGGCGTGTGTGGTTTAATCAACTAGGTCAATTAGTCGCAGATCCTTTTGACCTAGTTTACTGCACTGCTTTGTAGGACAAAACGTGAGTGGGCGTGCGTGCGTGGGGTGGGGGTGTGCTGCATGGAGGTGGGGTGGGGTGTGCATGCTGGGGTTGGGGTGGTGTGTGAGTGGTGGTGGGGATGTGCAGGAGTTACCTCCCTTAGTATTATTTTTAGCTTTCTGTGTCAATCGGGGCGGTTTTCGCCGAATGACACAGTTATGGCGTATTTTTAGCCTTAGCTGAAGCCTCTGCTTCCTCAGCTAGTAGTATTGATTTTTTCACAGCAGGCCGCGTTTTTAATCACTCTGCCAGAACTCGCGAAAGCCAACTGCGCTTTGCATATATTTTAAAATGAGCTTTCTTTTCTCATACAAGCGTGGATCAAAATTCCGAGCTTGTGAAACTTTGAATAGTAGAAAAAACAAAATGATAATTCCATCAGTTTTCTACACAGCCTGGTTCCATCAGAATTTCAGTTTTTAAATAATTATCCCAGGACGCTTTTGGATTAGATTTTTTGAAAAGAGTTTTTGTTCTTTCAAGCCAATGGCCTAAAAGCAAAGATTGCCGAAGAGTTTTAACGATTTTCAGCTTTGATCTCAGAACCGGCCTTCATTAAAACAGGCGTAATTTCAGCCATGTTTTTCAGCTTCATAAAAGAACCTTCATCAATCGCTCATTATCAATTTGCTCTACAAAACAATTACGTAAAAAATAATCCAGTTCACTTACTGTCATTTCCCGTTTTCCTTGCTTCATTCCCAAAAGATTTAGACTATCTTTTTGGCCGGTTGGAAACGAAGCAAGACTCAACAAACACACATCTCCACTCATTGACGTCCACGGCCAAAATGCCGATCAGTCCTCACGCTCGACTTTCTCCCCGGCAGAAATGACGTCATACCTCCCTGTCGATTGGTTGAACGCGCACACATGAGGTGCGAGCTCCTGTGTAACAGAGCGTGCAAGGCAGTCTGGCGACCAATATTGATTGGAATTGGTCTGGGGGTAAAACTGTCAAGCCATATTAATGTTTAGTTGATTTATGTGCCTGAGAGAATGTAAATATGTTCGTTCACGATCACCAAATCCTATTCTGCACGGAAACCCCCGTTTTAAATTGACAATTACGTCAATTTTAGAGTTTGAGGTGTTAATTTTGTTTGTGAAAAGATGTTGATGTTGGCCAAAACTGATATGAGATGGACGTGATTTGTATGTGAAAAAGGGGTTTTCGTGCAGAATAACATGGGTGGTCTTGAACGAACATATTACATTCTCTGCAGGTGAATGTGGGGTGGTATTTACAGTCGTCGTTGGCCTCAGTGAAGTGTGGGGTGTATTTACAGTCGTCGTTGGCCTGCAGTGAAGGTGGGGTGGTATTTACAGTCGCCGTTGGCCTGCAGATGAAGTGTGGGGTGGTGTTTACAGTCGTCGTTGCCTGCAGGTGAAGTGTGGGGTGATAAGGCACCAAACACAAGGAGGCTGACCACGAATTAGGTAGCCACACACACACACACACACACACACACACACACACACACACACACACACACACACACACACACACACACACACACACACACACACACACACACACACACACACACACACACACACACACACTTCAAGTCTCCGCTTGATGCACATTTTCTGTCATGACTGTATACAGAGTTAGGCGTCAGTCCATCTTTAGAAATGAAAAGTAACCATCACTTGAATGATACTTTACACATTCTGCAGTTAGAAATGAAAAGTAACCATCACTTGAATGATACTTTACACATTCGCAGTTAGAAATGAAAAGTAACCATCACTTGAATGATACATTACACACTCTGCAGTTAGAAATGAAAAGTAACCATCACTTGAATGGTACTTTACACATTCTGCAGTTTAGAAATGAAAAGTGACCATCACTTGAATGATACTTTACACATTCTGCAGTCAGAAATGAAAAGTAACCATCACTTGAATGATACTTTGCACATTCTGCAGTTAGAAATGAAAAGTAACCATCACTTGATGATACTTTACACATTCTGCAGTTAGAAATGAAAAGAAACCATCACTTGAATGATACTTTACACATTCTGCAGTTAAGTGCACCACCGCAGCAAAATTTGCTGCAGGAGCCCACAATTCTGTCATATTCTGTCTGTCTGGCTGACTGTGTGTCTGTGTGTCTGTCCGTCTGTCTGTCTGTTTCTCTCTCTCTCTCTCTCTCTCTCCTCTCTCCTACTCTCTCTCTCCTCTCTCTCTCTCTCTCTCTCTCCTCTCTCTCTCTCTCTCTCTCTCTCTCTCTCTCTCTCTCTCTCTCTCAGTGGGGGCTTGAGCGGGTGTTCAACTCGTAAAGTCATGCGTCGAGTGCTCTGACAATTAATTGAAAATCTTAATTAATCAGGAGTGACTTAGGTCTTCAGAGTTGAGGATAGACTTTGTAAAGTGCAATGCCATCAGGAACTGTGGATTTCCGGGCAACATGTGGCTGTTTTGTGCCAGTGTTCCAACATTTCATGTTGAAACGGGCAAGACAGAAGTCAGCGATGCATGTCGCCATGTTGAGACCGAAGTGCAGATGTGACGGTGCTGTGTTAGGACTGCTCCTCTCCTATTTGTTCTGGGGCAGTTTACTTCTTCGATGCGGTGACGTGGAGAGCAAGCCAGGTCCTAACCCCTCCCAGACCAGAGACACCAGGCAGACCCGACTGACCAGCGCCAGTGGTGGAGCAGCCAGCAGCAGGCCAGTATGGAGAAACCTGGCCATCCTCACGACGGAAAGGAACCTTCGCTGTTTGACATCATGGCAAGCTGAACACCATGGAGTGTAAATTCGACGCAAAGCTCGATGATGTCAGACGTGATATGCACGCCCTTCGTGAGGATTACGCTGCCATAAAGGAGGAGCTGAAGGGGCTACGGAGGAGGTCACCAGTCTACGGCAGCAGAACCAAGACTTGACCGAGAAGATGGAGGAGCTTGAGAAGAAAACCGACGACCTTGAGGGAAGATCGAAGCGGAACAACCTCATCTTCTATGGACTATCACGTCGGGAAAACGAGACTTCTGAGGAGTGTGAAAATGTGTTGAAGGACCTCTTTACTGATAATTTAGACTTGTCCCGGATGTGGAATTTGATAGGGTACACCGATTGAACAATAGGCCGGACTCTCCTGTGATTGCGCGGTGTGTTTTTTACAAGCAGAAGATGGACATCCTCAAAGCTAAACGCAAACTACGAGGAACCAACATTTTCATTGGCGAGGACTTTTCGACTAGAGTGCGAGACCTAAGAAGGAAATTAACACCTCACCTTAAGAAAGCCAGAGTGAAGGTAAACGTGCTACGATAGTTTTTAATTACCTCCTCATCGATGGCAAGCGATACACCATAGGTGCTGACAACGGACTTGTGGAATCAAGATAGGAGCTCTGCCAGTCCCAAATTAACTCTATGTACGTGTCCCCAACTGTAAAGGAGTCAACGGTGAGCGGACACCGGTTGTTTCTACACAGGGCTGTGCACGTGAAACGAGCCGTAAGGTCGTGCGTTTAGAGGAAAACTCAGTGACGTCAGTGCCGGTTGAAAATGACAGTAACACAGATGGTGATGTGTCTTCTGAACACATTCATTTTATTTCCTTGTCGTCTGGAAATGATAGATCATGTCACTCTGACAAGTGTAAGGAAATAAAACTTTTTCGTTTCTTCACTGGAATGTGAATGGTTTACTTTCTAAAATGCATGATAACGATTTCATTTCTTACGTGTCTGGTTTTGATTTCATCTGTTTTGTTGAGACATTTGTTGAAGTATTGCAGTCGCCTGTGTTCTCTGGGTACACAGTTTATTGTACACGTGCCTTAAAGTTTACGGACGTGGAAGGCGTTCCGGTGGCTGGTGTGTCTTGTGAAGAATGAGATCTGTCCCTATTTTACACCAGTGGATGTTGTGTCTGATTCGTTCCGTGCTTTTCTTATTGACAAATCTTTGCTTGGTACCTTAAAACATGTTATGCTTGTATGTGCATATATACAACCTGAAGGCTCGCCATCTATTCTCATCTTGATAAAGAAAATTGAGTCTCTTTGTTAGAAGAATTTTTGTGTGACTGTTTACTTTTTGTTAAAAGTGAAGTTGATGTGATTGTGTGCGGTGATTTGAATAGTAGAGTTTCAAATTTCACTTGTGACTTTGAGGATAACATGACTACATGCAATGATCAACGTAAAAGTGGGCCCGTGTGTGTTCAAAATTCAGAAGATGTTGTCCTGAATAATTATGGAAAACTGCTATTTAACATGTGTACTGCTTTCAAACTGTGTATTTTAAATGGCGTGTGTAAGGGCGACCTTCAAGGTCGCTACACATACATATCGGATAGCGGAAGCAGTGTCAATGACTATTTTTTGATGTCCTATGATTTGTTTTCTTTGATTTGTGGTGGTTGTGAGATGTGTGTGTCAGAGAGAATCGACTCTGACCATATGCCTTTAGAGCTTAAGATCACTTCCCCATGTCATAACTATGAATCCTCACAGGTCAACAACAGGCGCTATACAATTGAAAAAAAATTGTCTGGAGCGAAGCTCATGCTGATTTGTTTAAAAATGTCATTTTTTTCCGACGAAATGCAAATGCGCATGCAAGAAGCCGTACGATAGTAACATTGAAGATGCATTAAACGTGTTTAATTGTTGTATAAAAGAGGCAGCGGAAGGCATGAAGAAACAGGTTTGTATTGGAAAATGTCAAAAAGAAGACGACTGGTTTGATATGGAATGCAGACTTAACAAAAGAAATGCTCGTAACTTATTGAACAGATTTCGACGTTCTCTGTCAGAACCGTCTCGTGCGGCCTGTTGCAAAGCTAGGAGAGAATACAAACATCTTTTAAAAAGAAAAGAAAAACAATATAATGAAGATTTATTGACAAAATTAGTTAATTCTGTGAATAATCAAAACGATTTTTGGGATTGCGTTCACAAAATTTCGAAAAAAAGAAAACAACCTGTAAACAATATAAGTCTAGAAACATGGTTTAATCATTTCAGGATCTGCTTGAAGGAAATGCTAGCTCTCAAAATGATATGGGAAATGAAAATTACATCGATGGAACCGATTATGACGACAACAATCTAAATCGTCCCATTTCCAAAGAAGGTTCTAATTGCTCCAAGAAAGGTCAAACCTCGCAAAGCTGCAGGACCAGACGGAATTGTAAGTGAACTAATAAAAAAATGCTTGTCAGTCAAACTTGTTTCTAGATTTTTTAGTTAAAATCTTTAACTCCTTGTTTGATCAAGGGGTATATCCCAGATGTTGGTCCGAGTCTATTGTTAACCCATTGTATAAAAAAAGGAGATGCAAACAATCCAAATAATTATAGAGGAATTTCGTTGTGTAATATCTGCAGTAAACTGTACAGTGCTATTATAAACAGGAGATTGCAGGAGTGGGTGGAAGAAAATAATATTACCTGAGAATATCAAGCTGGGTTTAAGAAAAATTATTCTACTGTTGACCACATGTTCACACTGATGGCATTTGTACAAAAACAGTTTTGTTTAAATCGTAAATTGTATGTTGCATTCATTGATTGTGAGAAGGCGTTTGATTCAGTAAACAGAACTTTAACTTTGCTGTGGCCTATCCTGCTTAAAAATGGTATTCATGGGAAACTTTATAAATGTGTTTTAAGTATGTATTATAGTGTAAAGGCAAGAGTGCGATCTGGTGCTGCTTTAACAGACTATATAAACTGTACCTCTGGCATGAAACAGGGCGATGTCTGTAGCCCTCTTCTGTTCTCTTTATTCATTAATGAATTAACACAGGAAGTTATACGCTGTGGATGGCACGGTGCAAATTTCATGAATGATGGTTTGGAGATTTTCATTCTTCTTTTGGCTGACGATGTAGCCTTGGTATCAGAAACAGTAATTGGGCTACAACCCAGTTAAATACTTTACAAAGAGTTGCTGCTTCATTAGAATTAAATGTTAATATGGCAAAAAGCAATATAATTGTTTTTGAAAGGGTGGATATCTTGCAGCGAGAGAGAGGTGGACATATAATGGTTCTATAATGCCTGTTGTAAATGTATATAAATACTTAGGTATATATTTCTCAACGCGCTTGAGCTTTGTCTTTGCTTGCAAGGATTTAGCAAGTAGAGCCAAAACTGTGTTACTGTGCATACTAAAGAAATTGTCGTTGCTAAATAATGACTCCCTTACTTTGTTTTTGAGTTATTTGATGCCCAAGTTCAACCTATGGTGCAGTATGGAGCTGAAGTATGGGGCCTTGATGCTGCTGCTATTGTACATTGTGAGAAGATCCATCTTTTTGCTCTGAAAAAATTCCTTGGAGTATCATTGCAAACACCAAATGATTTGGCATATGGCGAAAAGCTAGATTCCAATATTTTTGAATTCCGCCGTTAAATGTGTTCGATACTGGCTTAGAATTATTCAGATGCAGGATTACAGATTACCATACAAAGCATATCGAATGATGTTACACTTAGATGACAGAGGGAAAAAGAACTGGTACTAATGTGAGAGATGAAATTGTGTGAATAATTATGGTTTCGGATTTGTATGGATGAACCAAGGTGTCGGTGATGTGGATGTTTTTATCAAGGTATTCCGAGAAAGATTGGTTGATTGCAGTTGGCAAAACTGCAATTCTCATGTACAGAACAGTGACAGATTTGAATTATACAGAACGTATAACCATTTACGATGTTTACCTGTCTACATGTCAATGAAAATAGACAAACATATAAAAACGCATTATGACTAAGTTTAAATTTGGTGTTTCTGATCTATTTACTCATTATTTCCGTTATAGACTGTCGTCTACCAGAAATCTGATCTGTCCATTATGTCAAATTACGAAAGAGGATGAAGTTCATTTTGTATTGGTTTGTCCAGCATTAAAAGATCTTAGAGAGCAATTCATCCCACAAAAGTATTTCAATAATCCTTGCCTTTTCAAGTTAACCCTGTTAATGTCGTCATCGAATGAAAACACTGTTAAACAGTTAGCTATTTATTTATATAAAGCATTCAAGAAGCGAAGTGTGTATATAACGTAAAGAATACCAATGTCATTTTCACATGAATTACAGTGTATACCCCCATTCTAAGGGGCTATGGCCTATATGAATAAAACATTTGAGTCTTGAGTCTCTCAGTGCGTGCATGCATGTGTGCGAGCATTCTTTATCCACTTTTCCCTCCCCCATGCCCTCACTATTCCGCCTTGACTGTCACCTTTACCTCCTAGTTCTGATTTGATTATAGTGGTTAAAAAGGCAGCAATGTGTTTAATATCATACACAGTGCCTGATGGAGTCAGTCAGTGTCCAGCAATGTGTTCAATGTAATACACAGTGTCTGATGGAGTCAGTGTCCAGCAATGTGTTCAATATCATAGACAGTGCCTGATGGAGTCAGTCAGTGTCCAGCAATGTGTTCAATGTAATACACAGTGTCTGATGGAGTCAGTCAGTGTCCAGCAATGTGTTCAATGTAATACACAGTGCCTGATGGAGTCAAGTGTCCAGCAATGTGTTCAATGTAATACACAGTGTCTGATGGAGTCAGTGAGTGTCCAGTGGGCAAGCACGGGTCATCCTGTGATTCGGACTGCAGTGAGAACTGTGGTCAGGGACCTGGCAAAAACTTCTGTGACCAGAGTTCTGCAAAATGTTATGGTGGTGAGTGAAAGAGTTCTGCAGAATGTTATGGTGGTGAGTGAAAGAGTTCTGCGAGAATGTTATGGTGGTGAGTGAAAGAGTTCTGCAGAATGTATGGCGGTAGTGAAAGTTCTGCAAAATGTTATGGTGGTGAGTGAAAGAGTTCTGCAGAATGTTATGGCGGTGAGTGAAAGAGTTCTGAGAATGTTATGGTGGTGAGTGAAACGAAGGAGTGAATTCAGAATGTTGCGTGTGAAGATTATG
>JAFLJL010004032.1:15000-17508 GCA_018398815.1 Conus ventricosus | reverse complement strand
ACAGTGCCCTGCCTGGTCTCATTGACGTTGCACTGCACTTCCGCCAGTAAAGAAAACTTCCTTTAGGATCTATCCTCGAGGAATACAAAGTGGGTATAGCAAGTTTCTTAGCCATGCTTGAGGGCTCCAACGAGAACGTCTTCCTTTAGGATCTATCCTCGAGGAATACAATGTGGGTATAGCAAGTTTCTTAGCCATGCTTGAGGGCTCCAACGAGAACGTCTTCCTTTAGGATCTATCCTCGAGGAATACAAAGTGGGTATAGCAGGCTTCTTAGCCATGCTTGAGGGCTCCAACGAGAACGTTTTGAGATCAGTTCAGCCCGAGCTAAATGGAATGGTTCAAGTCAAGCCAAGTCAAGTCAAAATTATCTTTATTGAGGGTTAAAGAATAAGCTTCACAGCTTTTTTTTTCATCCTACCCTCATCCTGTCCTCGGTTCGGGAAGCAATGGACATGTCAAAGGAAGACCTCGAGACCAAGAAAATAACAGGTCACACACAGAGACCAGCAGACAGAGGCTGGGGTCAACAGAAATGAAATAGTGGTCAAAAGCAAAAGGAAAGCAAAGAGACATGGCGAAAGATGAGCTGAAGAAAGAAGAGGTTGCTACGAGAATCCAGAAGGCAGTCCAGTTAAGCTAACAACGTCGGTTCACTACGTGAGAAAACTCATTCCAAAGAATTGTCAGCTGGAATGACGAAAGGCATATGCCACCTCTTAAAGACAAGCTTCATCCTGAGATGTGTGCATGACCTGCCGTCGAATTCAGACCTGGTCAAATGGGGGAAAACAGACAAATGTAAGGAGTTCAGGGCCGAAACACTTGCCTGAGGAGGGTTTCGTTTCTGAAGAACTTCTGCTGTCAAGCTCCCTCTGTAAGTTCTTCCCATTAGCTCAATGGTGCGGATCACTTACATATTTAAAATTTGGTGTGGTGTGGCATGATTTCATTATCATAACGAATATTCCTGATAGAAATTCGGGCCGCACTCCCAGAAGAAAATGCATCGCAGTGAAACAGTGCCACGTTTTTTTTCTTGTTTTTGCTTTTATCCCGTATTTATTTTCCTACAGATTCTCTGCATACTTTTTACCATGAATGGCTGCATTGCCACCATGGATCCTTTAAGGTGCTGTAGGTACACACTACACTCAAAACGTTGTTTCTTATCTGATCAAAGAGACTACCACCCAGGTCACCGTTAGCAAAAACGGAGAGGGAAAGAACCTCATCCATGCGAGACTCAAACCACAGACCCAGGAATCACCTGGTGTCTAGGCTTAAGGGTTTTAACATGAATCGCTCCTTGTTCTTCATAGTCACTAGTCATTGACCCCCTCCCCCTCCCCCTCCGGGGCTGTGGGATCACAGTCGTTGATGAACGCTGCACCAGTTGTCTCACCTCTGACGGTTGGGAGTAAGTGCCTGAGTTGCCGCAAAACTCCCCCCCCCCACTCCCCCTCCCCTCCCCCCCAGTCTACTCAGTAATGTCGCCTATCCACCTCTTTCTCTATCTGCCCTGTATCCTCTTCCTTTGCTATTGTCGTATATCTACGCGACTTTAGCTTTCATTTCCCCTCTACCGTCAACAAATCTTCATGACGATTTACATGCTGGTTGACGTTATATGAACTTCAGTAAAGGAGATAATTATTTTCGTTATCTTCTACAGCATCTCACTTTCACTGCATACTTTTTCTTGCTTTCTGCTGTAAGAGCCATGATTTGAGGCCAAACAAGAACATAGATAGCACTACAACCTGCGAAAGGAACATCGTGCATCCAGGAACGATGTTCCTCTTTCCCCAGATTTTAGTTCCGTCAGATCAGGCCGCTTTGTGAAAGGATTCTGGTACCCATGAAGAAGCTGGTATGCTTTGGGAATGTGCCAGACGTACCGTGCTTAGTTCAGAGCAGCATACTCTTGTTTGAAGATGCGTTACATCCGAGCAGACCCGAAGTTGAACTGACCGTGTTGTGTCAACAGTTCAGAACCACCAGAGTGGAGACGTCGGCACCGAGGTGTTCGATGCCGTGATGGTGTGTACCGGTCACCATGCTGATAAGAACGTGCCCACCTTCCCGGGTCTGGCCGACTTCCAGGGACAGGTGGTACATTCCCACGACTACAGGGAGCCTTCTGAGTACGTTGGAAAACGAGCTGTGGTCATCGGCATCGGAAACTCAGGGGGTGATATGGCAGTGGAACTCAGTCGTTTTGGACAGGTGGGTCAACATCAGTCAAGGGAAAGTTAAGATTCCTCAAAAATATTTCAGAAGGTACAGCAGTACGTTCATTTGTGTTTTTACTGAATCTGAGCTCCTGATGTAAATGGAAAAAAAGCTTTCTCTCTGTCTTTCTACTTCTCTTTGTCTGTCTGTCTGTCTGATCGTCTGTCTGTCTGTCTGTCTGTCTCTCTCCCTCTTTCTCTCTCGCCTATACATGCATCCTGTGATGGTTTAAAACTGTCAATACAAATTACTACAAATATATTTTAAAGTGAA
>JAFLJL010004032.1:0-10000 GCA_018398815.1 Conus ventricosus | reverse complement strand
CTGATATATGTACAAAATGACTACCCCCTTAATGTTTCAAGAATTTGTTGAGACTTGTACAAAAAAGAGTTAAGAACATTTTGAAGTTTTACTGAGTGGAGTTATTTTGGCACAGGGTGGGGGTCATTCTAGTTTAACTCCCGGGGAGTTAAAATTTACATATGAACAGTTTAACTCCCTGGGAGTTAAACCATTCGGGGAGTTAAAGCTTTTCGTTACACCGGTTCTTCTAGCCTTCGTTTACACTGACATCTGCCAGGTCACCATACCCTAACTGCTCTACTTTATTTTCCTTCTCAGTTAATTGATTCGTTTTTACTTGTTTATTTTTTTGCGGTTATATTCATTTACCTTTTTTTAAATTTGTGCCACAGAGTGGGTTAACTAATCTGAAACTTATTTTCAAGTAAGGATATGGATGTGTGTTCTGACTCACTCTCACGCATAAGAGCTATGAGTCACCACTGTCATGAACTCACGTCGCACAAAGGATTCACTCCGAGAAGAACTGAAGTAAATAATGTTATTCAGATAACCGCAAAAAAATAAGTAAAAAAGAATCAGTTAATTAAGAAGGAAAATAAAGTAGAACAGTTATAAAGAGAAAGATAACTGATTTACCTGAGGGCTTCTGTCTTCTCAAACAACTATCTGAAAAGAGTGAAAGACGTATAATGAGCCAGAAGAGGCTTGGTAGGTTTGCTAAACACAAAACTAAACAATGCAGGTATACAGCATGGCAAGCACTCTCAGAAATTGCAATCGTCGTCAGCATTCAACCACTGGACCTTTGGGCGGCTTCACGTATACTGTCAGTTTTCAGCGTCTGTCTCGTTGCAGTCGAGTTCACAGTCATCCACACACTCGCATGAACACGTGCATTCCGTGACTGCCATCTTTCTCACAAAATCAGCTTCAGACTCAGCTGCTGGTTCAAGTTATTTAAACGTTAAGGATTCTGAAAAGTCTACCACAAACGTTAACCAAATTTACGTTTGTAAAATACACAATTTGTTTTTAAAAACAAAATTGGAATTTTCTCTTTGTTTCTCTAACCATCTATAACAAAACATTATTTACAGAAAAACCTTTGCCTTCACACATGACAAGTTGTAAACCAGAAAGTTGAATGTTTGGTTCTAAGTATGAATACGTAGAACACTTAAAGACACAGTGTTCATCTGTTTAAGCATTTACATACTCATTTATTTGTTGATGTAGTTTCAGTTCAAACCATTCAGCTAGCGTCTGTTTTTCTTGGAGTGGCGTGTGTTGTTCTTTCGTAAATATTCATAAGATTAGTGATAAGTTAAAAAAAATGACTAAACCAATTCGAACAAATGGTCATAGCAACCCGTAATTGCTAAACACCATAATGTTCCAGGTGTTTCTGGCTACTGGCTACAAGTTCGGCTTCCCCTTTATTGACAAGTCTGTGGTGGACGTGAAGGAGAACAGACTGCCCCTTTACAAGTACATGTTTCCCCTGACCTCCGGCATCCCACTCTGGCTGTCATTGGGTTCTTCCAGCCTCTGGGAGCCATCATGCCCCTCTCAGAATTACAGTGCCGTTTGGCGACCAGAGTGTTCAAGGTCAGTACCAATGTCTGTAGAGTACAGAGTTGTCTCCTTTCGTAATGCAGGTCTCTCACAAGGGCACGGATCTGACTGCTGATTCAGTTGAGTCTTTCCGAGTGCAAGTGAATTAACCCTTTGACTGCTGCACCCTTTACGTGCTTAAGTGCAACTGTTTGCCGAGGGATTACGGGTCTTGGGAGGTAATAATTAATTTTAAAAAAGATATGGCATCGAAACTACTGAAAGGAAGTACAAATAATTCATACTTTTCTGAAAGGAAAATAAACACGCTATCCAATTATGACATTTTCAAAATTTTTTGTTGTTGTTACTGGCAATGTGTTTGGAAAGAAATTGTAAATATTTTTACATACAAAATATTTACATATGTCATGGTTAAGCATGTAGTGACATAAAATTTACTCGCAAAATTGAAAACAACAACAACAACATATGAACTAAAAAGAAAAATGTATCTTCTTACCATATGTGTCCATCAGTATATGAATATTTTTTTCTAACTTTTGATGCTGATCAGGTAACTGGTCATATTTTCACACAGGTTTTGGTTCTTCTTGGTCTCCTTTCTTCAAAGTTCTTTTTTTGTGTAAACACAACACACTAGAAATACACACACACACACACACACACACACACACACACACACACACACACACACACACACACACACACACTGAATATATATTCATATAATATACAAAAGCAGGCAGCTGTCACTAGTGTTCTTTTTTCTGTAGTACACCTGGAAACAAGCTGTAATACGCTGAGCCGGCTTTGAGGGACACTGTCCACACAGGTAGCTGCTCTCATTTCTTTCGCCCTGCTTGGAACACACTTTGCAGCTCCTGCCTGAGAACTGCTTTCCTACAGCCTGTGAGACGCTGGCAGGCTGCGACACCGTTAGGACCTGCTCTGCAAAATGATTAGTTTCACTTATGAAGTGGTCAATCATGTCTCAGTCTAGAAAAGCCTCTTACAATCTATAGGCCTTTCCCCTTCAACCGGTTTCTTGAGGCCAGGTTCTGTGAAGGTTGGTATGTCTGGCTGGGTCATGTTTGGTTGTATAAGGGGATGATCCAGCATCTCACCTCTCCCTCATCCCCACAGAGCTCCTCTTCCTCGGCCTCTTGCTCTGCTCACACCTGTTGAGAGAATTTTTGTAAGATATTTGCCTCTTTCACACACACACACACACACACACACACACACACACACACACACACACACACACACACACCACACTCATTCTTCACACACACAATCGTGCTCTCTCGCTCAGACATACACAGACACACAAGCTAATACACACACACACACACACACACACACACACACACACACACACACACACACACACACACACACACACACACACACACCTATGCCATGCCCATTATCTTCAGTCCACTCTCTTCCAGGCCCCTGCGAAAAAGTAACAGCGTAAACACAGTTCAAGTAACACAGTACACTGACCACGAGTCTCACCTCGACCAGTTCCTCCCCCTCCACTTGGCCACGTGCTGACACGTTGGTTTCCTCAGTGTGTTTGCAGACGATGAAGGGTGTGGCACCTCTCCCTCACTCTTTCCCTCTGTGGTCGAACCACCTGACTGGTCAGCGCCTCGCTCAAAATCTGGGTCAGCAACACTTTGATATTTGGCCTCCAGCTCCGCTCTCTCCTCTCTGCTGACACCAAGACGACTAACACGGACAAACATGGACAGTGTCCAAGGTCTGCATCGCCCCAGTTCTCAGCAACTCGGTTTCATCACGTTCTTCTTCGTCAAACGGATTGTCTGATAAGTTAGTGTCACAAAAAGCACTAAAATTCATCCTCAATCAGTTGTAGAACTTCATCGACATACGTGATCACAAAATCACGAAACTCTTTCGATTTATGCTGTATTTGTTTTACTCCATTGGGGCTAGGTTGACGTTCGTCGTCAGCCGTGTTGAACTCGACTTCTCACAAGCGTGTCAAACAATAGGGGGTGGTGATACAAAGGTGATGAAGAGACCATTACACGACATGGATGGAGCTCACAGCTCTTGAATAAGTCAAGCAGACATATTAAGCTTTCTGATTAGTGTGTATTGGGACTCCTTGGTGTAAATGTGGGGCTAGGAAAATTCCAGCAATGTCGCAGACGGAGATACAGAAACGTGACAGAGGTCTCTGTCATGGGGCACTCGTAGGGTTAAGGGCAACATGCTCACAACTACGCACACACATGCACATATGAAACTGCATTTTCCTCATGCTATTTGCAGTCCTATCGGCTTACAAAACTGAAAACATCATGCATGTGAAAGAAGTTCAAAAGGTGTGATGGTAATATTAAGAAGTCTAGTCTCTGGCAGTAGACAATGGAAAACAAATATGGTAGGTACCATGCTTTCTATAACTGGAAACAAAGTTTTGAACACAATTTTCTGCAACTGTGCTGGAGCAGAGGACAGTTTCAACAGATAACGCAAGGAATGATAACAAAGAGTTTACATTCACATAATCTGCACAACATACATGTGTTGCATGTTGCAACATCAAGGTATG
This sequence comes from Conus ventricosus, assembly GCA_018398815.1. NCBI lineage: Eukaryota > Metazoa > Mollusca > Gastropoda > Neogastropoda > Conidae > Conus > Conus ventricosus. Next base: position 5,847 of record JAFLJL010004032.1, on the reverse strand, counting down.
GTTTAGAGTAGTTATTCTAATGATAATGTTACAAATTTTAGCACTACGTAATGGTAATTTAGTCGATCACTAAATTCGAACTTTATGCTTTTTTCATAGTCTATTGAATGCCCGTCGTTCAAGCCTCGGTTTGTTCCTTGGCTGCCTTAGACACCATCCGGGGAGAATTTATCTAGAACATCAGACTATGGAGTATGTTTGACCTTCTACAAATTGTTTGCACTGTCATTTTCCAACTCCCTCTGCTGATTCCAAGGCAGACTGAAGCAGGCTGTACATGAATTTTTGAAATGTTAAAAAAGACAAGAATATGCGTCGAACGAGGCTTGCAAGAAAGACGTTGGTGCTCTGAATGACAAAAGGGGAGGTTAGACAAAAGATGAAAGCAGGGTTGTAAAGAAAACAACGACATCTTTAAGGAAGACCATCTAGAGGGAAAACGGAGGGAGAGGAAGAAGAAAAAAGAACAAGACAAAGGAAGAAACCACAGCAACAAAAGAAGCAGTTTCAATGCCTGTTACGAACCTTTACCATGTGGTTCCAGTCTTCCTTTTTAAAGCAACCACATACTCTTCTGAGGTGCTTGTCAGGATCAAAGCATCTCCACAGTGTTGTTCCGATAGCTGATGTGTTTCTCAACTCACATGACCTGTGGTTTGTGTTTCCCCTGCAGGGAGAGCTGAGGCTGCCATCTTCTCCCAGATGTGGGAAGACATCCAGGCCAAGCAGATGGCCATGGCCAAGCGTTACGTCAAATCCCAGCGCCACACCATCCAGGTGGATTGGATCCCGTTCATGGACGAGCTGGCAGAATTGACCGGATGCAAACCAGACTTGAGTGAGCAGATGATGCATGTGTTGCATTGTGAAGTATAGATATTGAACAAGACATTTGTATTCGAAATTTACACTCCTTTGCTTGATACTAACCTCGTGTGGTGTGTGTGTGTGTGGGTGTGTGTGTGTGTGTTTGTGTGTGTGTGTGTGTGTGGTGTGTGTGTGTGTGTGTGTGTGTGTGTGTGTGTGTGTGTGTGTGTGTGTGTGTGTGTGTGTGTGTGTGTGTGTGTGTGCGTGCGTGCGTGCCTGCGTGCGTGTGTGCGTGCGTGCGAGCGTACGTGTGTGTGTGTGTGTGTGTGTGTGTGTGTGTGTGTGTGTGTGTGTGTGTGTGTGTGTGTGTGTGTGTGAAAAATATTGCGTGCGAAATTAACTCTCTTTTGATTTGTAATACAATGATCGTGTGTGTGTGTGTGTGTGTGTGTGTGTGTGTGTGTGTGTGTGTGTGTGTGTGTGTGTGTGTGTGCGCGTGCGTGCGTGCGTGCGTGCGTGCGTGCGTGCGTGCGTGCGTGCGTGCGTGTGTGTGTGTGTGTGTGTGTGTGTGTGTGTGTGTGAGAGAGAGAGAGAGAGAGAGAGAGAGAGAGAGAGAGAGAGAGAGAGGAGAGAGAGAGATGTCTGAGAATACGTCCATTGAAATACTCACGGGTAAAAAAATCAAACCACAAGAATTCCATGACAGTGTCCCTGCTGAAGAGTGACCCAGACTGGCCTTCCACGTGTTCTTTGGTCCCTGCACCCCCTGCCAGTACCGCCTGATGGGACCTGGCCGGTGGAAGGGGGCCCGGGACGCCGTCCTGACCACCATGGACAGGGTACGCTACCCGCTCAGTACCCGACCTCTCCCTCCTTCTGCAGACCAGCATCACGTCGTCATGTGGCTCCTGGCTCTGGTGCTGCTGGTCGTTCTGGTTCGCTCCATCTTTCTGTGAAAACTGGTCTATAGCTACAGTACAGGGAAGCTGGACGATCAGTGAAAACTGAACCGTACAGAGCAGATGGTTCGCAGTCTGTAAGCAAGAAACAGACCTTTTGTATGAGTTTGGAAAGGAACAGGTTGTTGCACTGACTTCAGACGCAGATGCTATTTATTCTAAGCAGAAGTTTGTTTACCAGATTACAGATCAAAATGCAGAATGTTTGTCATGCGATATTTTTCACGTTGTATTTAACAGGTTTAATGCTTTTTAGAACCAAAAAATAAACTGCCTGTTTGCAGAGAAAGGGAGACTGACTGGCATCTCGTCTAAGTCTCCATCACTGCATGCATCTCTGAGAACTCTGCTTAACACTCCGACCACCGTTGTTGATGTTTTCATCCCACAGGCCCCGTGAAAGGGATATATTAGAAAGGACATGCTGAGAACAGCTTCGATGTGCAGCGTCTGAACACATTGAAGCTCCTTGTCATCACCCTCATCATCCATGTCAATTAAGTTTGTTACAATCACCAGCCGCCGTGGCGAAGTGGTTAGCGTCGCGGGACTCCCGGCTGGGAGGTCGTGGGTTCGAATCCCATCAGAGGCATGTGGGTTTTTTCTGCCCCGACCGGCTCCCACCCAGAGTTGAGTTTGCTGCGGACTCAGTTGGAAGACTGGGACCACACAGTCGAGTTTCATCCACTTAATGGATGCATTTCTGAGAGTGTTGCTCAAATTTCCTGACCAACACTGCAGGTGTCTGTATCTCTCGGGCCTGGTTGACGCCAGGATATATTATGAAAGGAAGCGTAGAGTACAGCCCTGTCATGTAGTCTCAGACCGAAATGGAAATCCGTAGCATCATCTTAATCATCCTCATTCCCATTGATCAGCATTAAAAAAAAAAGTTGTTACAATCTAAAATGGCGTGGACATACACCCGTCGCTCTCGAGCTGACCTCGGTGTTGTTTCTTTCCTCACGTCCACGGCTCCAGGAGCAACAATGAGGCTGCTAGACTGTTAAACGAAGAGAACAAACAGGTTACAGAACAAAGATAGGTGATTGCTCGTTTAATTTTTTTTTTGCGGTCCCATCTTCTGTGCCACCTCATACGCATGGCACCCACGCCTCTAATTCCAAGCCGTCGTGCACAGCCACAGCCTGGCCGGGTCCACTACTGCCTAGGCATCTGCAATCCACTGGGAGCAGCAAACGTCAAGTCGTCATGAGGCAACCCACCGGAGAAGACACTGCACTGCTGCCGAGTGATTTTTTTTCTGTCCTTCGTTCCAGAGTTGTTTGTCCTGCTGAGGAAGATCGATAGGTCGAAACGAATCGTCTTTTTGACAACTTGTTGGCTCTGTTCGTTCTTTTGTTACGCTCTTTCTTCACTCCTCACTTCTGACCCGCTGTCACGTTCCCTTCAAACCATTCACATGCTCTGGTTAGTTTGAGTCAAAGGTTTGCAGGCAGTGTTGACGGGTGGACTTGGTGGTACCATCAGGGACGCTCACTAACAATAGCTCTACATCAGAAGGGGATTAGTAGGGGGTGGGGTGGGGTCCTGGCATGTTGGATGCCTACAGGCAGCACTGGACACCAACGAAGTGACTCAGAAGCAGAGCAGTGTCTGTGTGGTGGGTTGGCTCACGACGAACTGATATGATCTCTGACATAGGCGACAGATCTTGGTGTGGCTGTGTATCATGGGGTCAAGGAAGAGAGCTTGGAAATGATGCCACTGTAAAGGCATGGCAGAAAAGACAGCAAAACACCTCGAGCAAACAAACCTTGTTTGATAGAGCTACTAAGCTTTAACTCTCAACAGTTTTTTTTTGAGATTTTTGCATTTTGCGTGACGGATGTTCTTTTTTTTTTTCGTAACATTTTGCGCATTTTATGTAAAATAGTAATATTTTTGTGATGAATGTGTTCTTGGGTTTTTTTTTAGGCGATATATTACTTCAGATAAACAAAAAATGTTGTTTTAAATACCATAATTCCGGGAAGAAAACCGTCGATCACCGGTGATCGAAATTCAAGGGAAATAACTGGTCTTTTGTACCATTTTCATTATCTCAAATTTTGTGTTACATTACAGCCAAAACAAGCATCCGCACTGCTTGCCGAAACTATAAAACCTGCATTATTCAAAGAAAGAAGGCTTAGTTGCTGCACAGATGATAAAATGCATGTAATATGGTTAAAAACAATAAATGATGTAATGGAATCACAGTGTACATTGACTCGCTCATATGTAAAAAAAGTTATGCACTTTTCAAATATACAGAGTTTATCACAAGGTTATTCTGACTTGGTCATATTTGAAAGGGATACTGAATCTCTTAAAGCAACGTCAAGTCGCTCAGTTCGCGGATAAGGACAAAAACATCGCTAGAAACATCGGTGGCTGGAGAGACTGTGTTTTACACACACACACACACACACACACACACACACACACACACACACACACACACACACACAATATATATATATATATATATATATATATATATTATATATATATATATATAATATATATATATATATAAATATATATACAATGATACATTAATTGTGAATGCTATACATCCAGCATGTTAATAAAACTGAATTGAAAGGCTGCATCAGAAAAAAACATTTTCGTGTGTGTGTGTGTGTGTGTGTGTGTGTGTGTGTGTGTGTGATGTGTGTGTGTTGTGTGTGTGTGTGTGGTGTTAAATCGCTTAAGATAAAAGATGTCAACTGACTTGAAATGGTTCCAGATTCCGTTTATATTTGGAATATTTTCTTTCAGTATCTTTTGAAGATGATTACAATTATTGAAGATCGTTTATGTAGCTTCATCTCGAGCTAATCGGGTCCCTTCAATACTTTGTGACATATGCAGGAAATCTGGCATTCGATTAGAAAGGTACACAGTCATCTAATACACATTAAACGACAGCTGAGTCATTTTGGTAATGACTCCCACATCAGGAAAAATACAACACTCAACTTCATTTTAATGTTTACCATGTCTTTCATTTTCTTTAAACCTTAGTTAAATAGAATATGAATAAAAATCACTGCTTTGCAAAGAGAACTGACTTATAGATATTGAACACGAAAAATACAATGCAAAACAAGTTAGTACATTAATGTACAATGTACATGGAATTTTTCGACACCGCTTCTGTAAATTCTCAGAATTATCCCGCAGATTGGTGTCCGTTTCTCTGTTTGTTGACACAGTGTGAGCAGCCGGCCTTTTAAGAAGTAAATGCCAATTTGAAATAAAAGTGAACAAGTCATTCTATTGTGGAACCGCTCCTAGTCTGTTTATTCCACCGTCTCCCGTCTCTCTCTCTCTCTCTCTCTCTCTCATCTCTCTCTCTCTCTCTCTCTCTCTCTCTCTCTCTCTTCTCTCTCTCTCTCTCTCTCTCTCGTGTCTGTAAAGGACATCTAATAATCATATCCATATACACTTTGCCTTTCGTGTGATATTTTTGATGATGTTCTTGCGTTTGCTTTCAGAATTTGCCTCTGTGTATTATGAAAATGCCATTTATGACCATTCTTTTTAAGGAACGAGTTAAGAAAACGTGACAAAATAAAGTACATTTAAGAAAAAGAAGAGTGTTTTGTGGTGTGGTATTATTTTTGCTGATTTTCTTGATTACGACCAGAAATTTACAACATACAGGTGAACAACGGCAAATGAAATTTCTGTGTGTCTCTGGCGGAATTCCCCATTGAGCTCAGCATAATTTACCTAAAAGGTCTTCATGAAATTCCCGAGAAATGTGCCAGCAGATAAAATGTGGGAAATTTAAGGCAAGGATTCAAACCACAATGCCAAGGACATATACGCTGATGATTCAGACAAGGAATCTATGAAGGCTCTTGATACCGAGCTTCAAAACCTTCATTTGCCACCTGCAAGTGCAATGCAGAGATATGATGTTGTGACGGGTCTCCGACGCTCCCCCTCGTTATAAAAATATGATTTTCATATTCAGGGATGCAGGGGGTTATATAGACAGAAGTATTTACGCTTTCACAACCAAAATGCGCTCTCGCATAGGCACACCATCTGTACAATCGGGCCC
>JAFLJL010004031.1:0-17779 GCA_018398815.1 Conus ventricosus | reverse complement strand
AAAAAAAAATTCAAAACATCTCATAAATACATTGTCTAAAAAACCACCAGAAACTTCTTTAAAAAATCTTTCTTTCGAAAAATCTACATAAATAAAAAATGTTAATTCCTTCAAAAACTCAAGACACATCGCGGACACCCCAAACAGACTTATGATTTCCGCTGTAAAATTTTTTTCTACATCGTGCAACCCCAACACCAAAAGAACATTTTCTTGTAGTGCCATGACAGGAATGCCCCAGGGACTTCTTCCCCTCTTTAAAACTTTCCACAAGGGGCACTACGGCACGATTCCCCCTGCCCCCCACGCAAAGGCTCTTCCCCTCCGCCCACATTTTTGGGCCATTTTTTAATTTTATTTTTGGGTAGCTCTACAACAACTACCTTTTTTAAATTCACAAAAAACAAACCCAAACTCCAACATCCCCAATCCACTTTAATACATTTCAAGTCTTCTTTGCGCGAAAAATTTCTCCCCCACCCTTTCCTGACCGACATTTTTTCTGCACGAAATACTCGCCCCGCTGGGGGGCCGTCGTTTGGGGGTTTCAAAGCCCCCGGGGTCACCAAAGTTCACAATAGCCACAAAAGAGGGTCAAAACCCGTTCCAACATCCCCAAGACTAGTTAAAAGGTTTTTTCCCCTTGACCATTTCATAAAGTGTAGGTTTTTATTTCCATCCGATTTGGACCACGGCAAAAAAGTACCTGTCTGCCTCATCCGAATTGGACGACTCACCTAAAGGGGAAAAATCCTGTCCCCATTTTTGCACACTGGGCGAAAAGGTTAAAAAAGGGGGAAGGGGTAAAATACGAAGGGGCCTGTCGCCGCACAAAACCGTTTCCTTTTTACGCCCCCCCTACAAAAGGGGGGAACCCCTTAAAGGGTCTGCACTGAAAAGTTTTACTCTCGGTTTCCATCCCCGCCAAGGTCCTCACAAAAAACGTAATTTGGGTTTTCACATCTGACGGGGGTAAAAATTTGGGACATTTCCCCTTTTGTGGGGTTTTGGAAAAACATAAACCCATTTCTTTCCCCGCCGATGCCAACATGACCGGGAAAACCCAAGCCAGACTAATGTTGTAACCGTTTCGTTTCAACTTGCTAAAAGTTCAAAGAAATGTAAAAGTTCTGGATGCTGAAGTTACGGCCAGCTATGGCCTCCAAAGCTGACAGCGAATCCGCCCGAACCAGAAAGTCCCTCTTAAAAGAATCGAGATTATCTTCAAAGCCAGAACCAGAGCAGTAAGTTCAGAAAGAAAGACAGAAGCATCTGAATGTATATGTTCCAACAGTATCTGAGAACGAGCCCCAGGGCAGTAGGCTGCACAGGCCACTCCATCTTCAGATTTGGGAACCGTCAGTGAAAACTTTTTGATGGGATGGGAATTTCGAACAGAGGCAGCATACAATCCTTGACCCAGAAAAGCTGGTAGACTCTTTGCGAAAAGCGCAGATCAAAACGAACTCTGGTGTGAAAAGGTCCACGGGTTGATCCGAAACTTGGAAAAATCAACACAACTCCTGGGTCTAGACCTGCATTCCGCACTGAGACGCATACGAAGACCAAACGGCGGAATAAAATTAAAGGTTGTTTTCAAACTTACTTTGGAACGGAGGTCAAAGACACAGTCATAGCCGGGTTTTCTGTTCCAAGAACAGTCGATGTAATAATTTCAAAGACAATTTAAGCCTGGGGTTGGACATGAAGGTTCACCTGCCTCTGCGTACAGGCTGTAACAGGGGGGTGCGGAATGCTCTAAGACAAGACGTACCCTTGATGGGGATAGGGTCCAAGAGTTTGAGGTAAGACGATCTTGCAGAGCGTACACAGCACACCGTAGTCCATTTTGGAACGACCAAGGCTCTGTAGAGGTGCAGCAAAGTTTTCTTATCAGCGCCCCAGTCGGAGTGCGCAACGCCCCGCAGAATATTCAGTGCTTCTGGCAAGCAGTTTTGAGTTTTTGATGTGGCTGAGAAAGTTAAGTTTCGGGTCAAAAATAACCCCTAGAAATTTGGCCTCTTTGACAGCTGGAATGGGAGATTTCCCTACTTGAAGTTCAGACTGGAAAAAACTGACGAAATTATGAAGTGAATACACTGTGTTTTGTAGCAGAAAAGTGAAACCGTTTTCATCCGCCCACTGATGGATTTTATCCACGCAAAGCGGAGCCTGCGCTGGACACTCGGGTACACTTCCAGTTGCGTAGACACAAAATCATCCACAAACAATGAGCAGTCTGAACCCTGCTGAACTGATTGAACAATGTTGTTGATCTTAATGCTAAAGAGGGCAGGAGACAGTATGTTTCCCTGTGGAACCCCCAAACTCCTGCTCGTGGACATAAAGAGAGTGGGGCCAACCCACCAACTGTCGTTCTGCCAAAAAATTTTGAATGAAAAGGGGAAGATGACCTCAAAAACCCAGATCATGGAATAAAGAAGTATCCCCGACTTCCAGGTGGTATCGAAGGCCTTCACCAAGTCAAAGAAAATTGCCATGCATGCTGTCTGTTCAAAAAGGCGTTCCGAAGTGTAGATTCCAGACGAATCAAATGGTCAACTGTAGTCCGATGTTTGCGGAAACCACACTGTTCTTCGCCAAAAGGCCATCGGTTTCCAGTTTCCACATGAGCCTAGCATTGACCATTTCTCCATCAATTTACAGACACACTGGTCAAAGCTATGGACGGTAGTTTGATGGATTAGAAAGATCTTTTCCAGTTTGGGGATGGAAAATGAGGGCTGTTCGCCAAGGGGGTGGAAAGAAACCTGTATTCCAAAACATGGTTGTATACCTTGTACAGTATGTTCAGACCTTCTTGCAGAAGATGTTTCAAGAGTTGATAATGGATTCATCTATACCTGGAGAGGAAACGCTGCAAGAGAAAAGGGCAGATTTCAGTTCGTTTAACGAAAAGGAGATTGTAGTCTTCCATGTTGTTGACGAAAAGTTGCAGGTATTTTTCTTTAAGGGCTTTGTTTTTGACAAAATGGCTGATTTGTTAGAAGAGGAGGAATTCTTTTCAATGGTTGAAGCAAGCAGATTAGCAACGCTTTTTTCTCCGTTATTAAAGAGTCCGAAAACTTGAGATGGTTCACAGGGGGAAGGTGTTCTTCCTTTGATTTTCTAATGATGCTCCACACTTTTTCCTGGAAAGTTTTCGATGTCAGCCGGAGCAGAAGCTTCTCCAGACTGACGTTTACTGATTTTAAAAGTGTGTCTTGATTTGGCAGGGAGTTTCTGATGGGCTCGAGCGATGGACCCAAAAGTCGTTGGTATACCGACGCTGAGCCCGTTTTCGAACTTTGGAAATTTGTTGGCAGTCTGAATCGAACCAGGGTTTTTTGGCTTTTGGGAGTTGTCGAAGACACTGGAATACAGGCTTTAGCACATTTGATCACAGTGTTAGTAAGATTCTGCTGGTCTGGACTCTGAAAAAATCATTTTCCTGGAATTCCTTAGAAAATATGGCTGCAAATAGATTCCAGTTTGCTTTCTTATAATTTAATGTTTGAGAGACAGAGACGTTTCAGTTTTACGGTTTTAAAAAGACAGGGAAATGGTCACTTCCGTGCAGATCGTCATGGACAGACCACTCATAGTCCAGACCAGCGAGGGTCACAAATCGACAAATCAAAACACAAAGTGAACCTGTGGAAGAGTGGAGGTAAGTTGCAGATCCGTCATCAGACAACACAAATCCAAATCCAAAAGGGACATCCTCAATAAGCAGACCCCTGGATGATTACTGCCCACTACCCCAAAGAGGATTGTGACCGTTAAAGTCACCCAACAGAAAAAAAGGTCGGGGAAGTTCTCCAATCAGACTGACAAGCCCGACGACAAACCGGGACAGAAGGGGAAGATAAAGGAACAGATTGTCACAGTCTTGTGAGAGTGACTCTCCAGCTACAGCCTGAAGGAGTAGACAGAGCAACGGGGACTAACAGCAAAGTTTTGTGTTTGAAAAGGGGCAACAACCGCCCGACAGTCCCAACGTGGAGGGTTGTGCAGTTTTGAAAGAATATTAAACCAGAAAGATGAAGGTCTTCTGGCTTTGAATTTGAGTTTCCTGAAGAGCCACGACGGAAGGTTTTATAGATTGACACAGAAGCTGCAGCTCCCGAAGTTGGAAATTTTAAAGTCCACGGATATCCCAATGGAATACTGTACTAACCATGGGGCAGAGGCGAAAAGGAGGAAAATCGGGAAAACCCCCTCCTCAACGTCTGCTTCTAAAGGTGTAAATTTATTTGAAGTTGTACCGGACTGTTTGCATCTTCAACCTTTCTGGCAACTTTCCAACAGGGGAAGAAGGGCTGGAAATTTGGAGACGGTGGAGGTTTCTTCCCATTCCACCATCTCCACACTAATTGAACTCCCCGCCCGCACGGCACTGGCAAGGATTCGAGGTGGGAGTGCTGTTTTTTTAATCTGCCCAGCAGCAGATGTTGTAGACTGCTGGCAGTCTGAGGGGGGGCGATTTTTTGCTCCACCAGGTCCATTCACTTTGGGTTGGGAGGTGGGGGACCTGCTTCCACCAGAGTTGACAATTCTTCCTTGCAATGTCTTAGAAAACTGAAGTCACATCTGGCAGCAGACTGACCGAGTGGGAACTGTGGGGAAATGTCTTTACGGCCGAAGCATAAGAAGAAGCTGTTGGCGTCTGACTGCCCACAACCTGTTTGCGGCCTCAAAAAAAGGAGATTTCTTTTCTGTTTTGACTCTTTGTATTGGGGGATTCCTGAATCCCAAAAAGGACATTTCTTGAAGAGGGATGGGGCGCCAGCAGTTTGCACAATGTGCCGGATCTTTAACACGGCCCATCATGGTTTTCCTTGCAGCAAACACCGCACCCTCCCGCCCAGAACACGTTCTACATGGCAAACCTCGCATCTGAACACCTCAACGGGGACGGAAAATACAGCGAACTCGGACGTTTCAGGTAAACCAACTTGATGACCGGAGGCACACAGGTTGCGAATGTCAGAAAGGGTGTTGTGGCCCCTCTTTTTGCACCTTTTTTTAAAACCCCACCCTGCGAACCTCCGTCACAACCCTGGGACGCCAGTTCCTCTGATCCCCTGCCTCTAGACACCTGTTAAATCTCGGCAGCGAATCACTACCTTTCGACGAATTCAACTGTTTATGGAGTCACCCCGATCTCCCTGTCCACGAGCTTTGTTGCCCTCAGCAGCTGTTCGGATTGTTTTTTTTGATCTACATTGAATCAGAAACGAGCCATTCCTCAACTTTTGATGGACTGAGGGTCACCTGCAAACCTTGAAAGCCCTTCTGTATTGGCGAAAGACTCAGAGTGAAATGGGGTCTTTCCTGCTCCATCCCCTTTCCCTCACGAGCCAGAGCCCAGAAACCTGTCCTCTGTCTTACCTCTGTATCTGAATCGTATCTGAATAAAGATCCCCTGAAATAGGATGCTGCTTCCTCTTTTTGGGGGGATGTTTTTTAGAAAAGCCATATTTATTTTATTGTGTTTCATCTTCTTCCTTACCCACCCACCTTGGAGTCCAAAATAAGGGGCCAGGGCCAAGAAACCAATGTCTTGACCCCTTCCAGGCTTCAGGAGAGACAACACAAACAGAAACCACCAACCCTATCCCCCCGATCATGCTCAACTCCCGGAACAGAGAGCTGAGCACTGCAGGGTTTACATGGCCAGCAGGGAACTGCCTGTTTTTGACCCAGCCCCAAGAAGGGAGCCGATTAGTACACCCGGCCAAAGTGTACTCCCTGTCTAGGAGGGCCGAGCCAAAGTGATGTGTTTTAGAGCACCGGTCCTCAAGCCTGCCCTCTCAATCACCAGGATCTCATCCCCCTCCGACACAGGTCGCACCGCACGGCAAACGCGGCGGATCTTAAGGAACCACAGAGAGAAAAGGAGTGTGGAAAGAAGAAATTGAAGGGGAGACGAAGATAGAAAAGGGCCCAAATAAGAAAAGGCAGAAAACAAGAAAAGAGAAAGGGGGTTACTCTTATCAGATCCTCACCCTTAAACCCATCTGACATGGGAAGCCCTACCAGGGGCATCAACTCCTTACCACGTTACGCTTAGCCAGCAGCATCTCGACTTTAAAAGGGCCCAGAAGCAGTTTGAAAAAAAAAAAGCCTAATTCTCCAAGTATTGATGCCCCCGCCAGCAAAGCCTAAGGGATCACTGGACCGCCCAAACCCTCCGACCACGACAAGGGTTTCAACCCCCGGAGGGTAATAAATGGATAAAAAATATTCTACAAAAACATAAGTCTACTGTGACCGTAAATGGCCAATCATCATCATGGTCTCAATAGAAAGGGGTTGTAGGCAAGGGGATCCAGTCTCACCATATATCTACGAATTATGTGCAGAAATATTATCCGTAATGATCAAAGAAGAAAATAGTATTGAAGGTATACAAAAACGGGAAAAACAACACAAGAATCACAATTTGCTGATGACACTCAACCGATGAACACAGGGAATAAGAAATCATTTGAAAAATCTATCGGGATTCTTGATAGGTTTGGGAAAACATCAAGTTTATTATTAAACAAGAGAAAACACAAGTAATTTGGCTTGGAAGACAAAAGCATAGTGAAATAAGATATATGGAACATTTAAAGATGATCTGGAATCCAAAAGAATTCAAAATATTAGGAATTTGGTTTATTTCAGGACTTAAGGGGACTTATGTTACTGGTTGTATGGAAAAAAAAACAAGACAGGATTAGTCGAAAAAAGTTATTAAAGATGTACAGGATGGGGGTTGAATCTACCTGACATAAGTGCTCTCATCAATGCATTAAAATTAAACATGGATAAAAAGACTGAGACAGACAACACACAGATGGAGAGACATGTTGATTTTTTCATACCCAATTATTGAGAACATTGAGAAATACTGTCCAAATCATCTGTGCATCACCACTCAAGACAATGTTTCTGGAAAACATGTATTCATGTCGTATAGGCAGTTCTAATACGACAGTTCGACGACAAAAAAAAACCCAGAAAATGCTAGAGAACTACTTGCAGAACCAATTCTTTACAATGAACTATCAAAATAGGAAAAAAAACTGTTAAAACACAAAAACTGGAACAACAGAAATGTATTTAGAGTATCTGATTTTTTCAAAGCCAATGGAGATTCACTATCCCATGAGGAATTCAGAACAAAGTATAACTTTGAGATAGATTTCCCATCTTATGGTGGATGCATATTATCCATTAAAAAATACATCAGAGAACAAGGGTTTTAGAATGAGATAAAAAATAACATTGAAGCAGAAGCAACACAGCACTAAAGAAAATATATTCTGTAGATAAAGGTTCCCAAAAATTATTACGAGTTATAGTAAAGAATAACTGGGAACCAAACTGTTGTGCGAAATGGACGGAGAAGCTAAATTTGGCAGATACTTGGAAGAAAAAGCTTTAGAAATATTTATCAAACTATGGATATTAAGCTAAAATGGATGCACATAAGAATAGTACATCGAATAATTGCAACGAATGTAGCTCTGAAAGAATGGGAATAGTAGAAAGTTATAACTGTAGTTTCTGTGAAGAGGAAAAGACAGCACTGAACATATGTTCTGGAGATGCATACATTCCCAATTTAATTCTGGAAATCATTGCAAGAATTAATAAAAAAGGGAAAATGTTTAATAGCGAATAATTTGTCTCTGACTGAAAACAATATTTGGAGCAGATGACAATTCCACAACTGATACAACATTCGATCTTATATTTCTGATAGCCAAACACTAAAATTTTTAGCTGTAAAATAAACAAATGTAAGCCTTCATTCACAGTAATTTTTAAAATACTAAAGAGATGATATAATCTTGAAAAATACATAGCAACTGTACAATTTGAATCTGCTAAAATTTAACACTAACTGGATCAATTAAGTATTATTTGAAATTAATAATCAAAATCATAAGATACCTGGATTTATATGTGCATGTGTATGTGTATCATTAAATCAAAAGAAGAGTGAAAGTGGGGGTGTGTGGTGGGTGGGGAGGGGAGGGGGTGTAAATGGACGTGAGCGTGTGTGTTTGTTTGCCATTATGTGCTTGTAGTTTTGTAACAACTCAGAGGATTGTGCCTAGTGATTTTTGTTTGTTGTGTATGTGTTTGTATATCCAACAATAACAAAAAAAACTTTCCTCGGCATACACTGAACTCTCACTCAAATCCATTCAAACCGAAAAAAACAACTCATTTCTAATATGTTTCACGGATTGTTTACTACAATATTGTCAAACATGTACAAATATGATTAACAACAAAAATATGTGGTATTTGCATCTGGAAATGTACAGCAGAGAGAAAGATCATGTTGATGAAAGAATGGAGAAGAGAGAAGAAGGAACTGTGGAATGAAGACAGAATGAGGAAAGAAATAAAAAAATAAAATAAGTTCATGGAGACCATTGCTGGATGGACGACGTGGTGCCCTTAGCATAAAAACGGTAGTGGAGGTGTGTGGTGTGTGGGGGGGGGGGGGGGGGGGGGGGGGGAGGGGGGTGGGGGGGGGGGGGCTCATTCTAGCTGGCTACGCAACTAAGCCATTATGATGATAGTTGGTTAGTAGGTTGGTGTCCTGTTTATGTTAGATGAGAACAGGCGCCACTGAATACTACAGAAGTTGACTTAGCACAGTGCCGTGTTTCCTCTAATGGGTTGCTTCTTAATGACTTGACTTTGACTGCTCCTTCTGTTTTGCTGGTGCCGTGTTATGGCTGGAGAAGCCAAGGTATGGATGTCAATGCAGATCTGAAGTAAGTGATGTTGGTACCATGCCAGTGGGGTGCACAAAAACTGAGACAACCAACAACCTCCCCCCCCCCCCCCCCCCCCCCCCCCCCGCTCCTCCACCCCAAAAAAAAAACACAAATAACAAAACAACAACAACAAAAACATTGCCAGAGACAAGCGTACTTACTTGATTACATATCGGTAATGGCCTTGTGGAAAAAATTCCCAGATTACGGTGTAAGCAAAATGCTGAAGCCTACATTAAAATGTTATGCACAGCATTGTTACATGTGTCTTTGTCCATTGCAAGTTCAAAGCATAACTTGACCATTTTCATTGTCCACAAATCCCCTTCAGTCGACAGAAAGAGAAAAGTTAGAGCAGAAGACTCGAGGACACAAACCGAAGTACGGGATCTTCGGGTCACAGACCCTTCAAAGTGTGGCACTGTTTACATTCAACTTTCAAAAGGTGTTTTGCCTCCTTCATAAAACTGACCACATTTTGGGCCAAGGCCATTATTGACATGTAATCAAGTACGCTTGTCACCGACAATTGACAAAATGCCTCTGAAGTTTAGATTGCGGCTGCCTAAAGGTGCAGTGAAATAATCATCATCACCATATTATTGTTATATTATTATCACTGTTATAACTTTTTTAGAAACTGTTGCACAGGCAATCATCTCATCTAAGCATGCTCGTTGTCTTCCTGTGGTAAGAGTGACATATTCTGGTGATCTTACTGGTGAAAAGTTGTGGAACGAGAACAACAATGATGTCAGATGGAGAAAAAGGAACAGGGTCATGGAAGAATGATAAAGATAAATATGAACAAAGAAAGAGTAAAAGAACATGCAAAAGAAAAGATTAGTGCTCTTTGCCATTCTGATAGTCATGCACAAAAATTCATTATTAGTTTTTTAGTTTTTATACTCTTAAAACATTTCAAAACAAAACAAAATTAAAACACAGTCATCGTCACATTGTGTTGTGAAATTATCAAGACTTTACTGAAATTGCACAGAACATAAATCATTAACAAAGGAAATATAACAATCATTTAATAAGACAGAATATCAATGAGCATATGGGAAATTCAACCCAGCCCACCTCCCCTAACTTATACATGAAAAAAAAAATTTGACACAAATAACGAGAATAATTATCATTGAAGCATTTATTGCCTGTGATGCAAATGTTGGGCCATGCTTGGAATGGGACTTTTGGTAAGAACCTAGAGAACAGACAGTTAAAAAAGAAAAACCAAAGAAACCCCTTAAATGTGAAGGAAAAAAATATTCGTAATACCACTGCTTCTCGTACCAATCAGTGTTAAAACATTCATCACATAACTGCCAGAATACACTGACTTACTAGAGATCGTAATGAGGGTATGAAGAGGAGAATGGAATGAACATGGGTGAACATGGTAAACTGGAAATGAGTATATGGGAAAGGTTTGGTGAAAACACAACCACGCGGAATGGAGAAATGAGGTAAAAAAAAAAAAAAAAGATAAATAAATGAAAGGCAAATGAGAGAAATGAGAGCATGACACAAAAAAGGAACCTCATGCCTACAAGCTAAATAGCTCATGTGGTTCCAAAACATGAAACTCTTCATTTCAATCAGCACCAGACTTTAAAGATCTGGCCTGGACAGGAAATTCACATTTTCAACCTAAAATCGTCAAGGTCACAGCAATTTGATAATAAAACACAACTGTAATACCATACCATCCTAATGATGTGAGAGAACTTCATAACACTGAAGATATAGCCAGGCCAGTAATGAAAAATGTAAACACACAAAAGGTTACTCAAAGGTTATACATTTTCAGTAATACTGCGAGTGTGGCATAGCAGTGGACGGCAGGGAGAGGTGGCAGCTCTCCATTGAGGGATACTGATGTGAGCGATCAGTGTCGTCAGGCGGCACAGACAACCTTCCAGCCATGTGGGTGACGACGGGTCTAGCCTGTGTCGCCGGGGGACGGCTCCTGGAGATGTGGGGCGACTGGCGAAGGAGCGCTGCCTGACTGTGACTACCGTGGCCTGGAATACCGTGCTGTTTTAAGGGGTGACAGACATGGGGGCACTCCTTATGGGGATGGGCTGAAAAATTGCCCTCACGGCCGCAGTCAGCGAGTGCCCGCCAAGTTTTAGGGACTCGTACGTGCAGCGCTCCAGCGACTTTCGTCCTGCTCTCTCCTTGAGGCGGCCTCACGCGGCACAGGACCATCGCCACCCGAGCATGAAGAAGGCCGCCCGGTGGTCCTGAAGACAGCCTGATGTTTGGGGACAGCAGGCAACACACACCAACGCCCATCGTCAGTCGACAAGAACCTGAAACTGAACCAACGTTCAAGACCAATTCAACCAAACTTGAACCAACATTCAAGAAGATCACGACCAGAATTGAGCCAATGTTCAAGAGGAACACGAGCTTGGGGAGACGAATGTGGCGACACCCAATGAAACTACCCACTACTGCCAGGCGACAGCAGTTGCCACAAATATGCAGACCTATGTCTGCAGGAACCTTGTCCCTAAGGCCTCAGCCGATAGGACGTTAATCTCACCCTCAATGCAATGCAGTACAGCTCTAACTAAAAAGATAAAAATGAATTACCATTTTAGGTCTGTTTGAAACATCTTTCAGAAACTGGTAGAAACCAAAGTAATGAGAACAATATGTACATGCTACAAAGAAAAACTCTGTTAATCTTAAATCATGTAAAACTTAAACTATGTCAGGAAAAACAATCCTAGTTATAAACACAATATATATATATTATATATATAATATAATATATATATATATATATATATATATATATATATATATATATATATATCATTTGTTGTATTAATAGTTACTAAAACCTTTGTGACAAAATGAGACACATTGCTAAACATCACAATCCACTGACTGTAAAGAGATGATCTGAAATTTGGTTGATGAAGAAAAGGCATTTAGATTATTAGAACAATGAAATTAAACAGCTGTTGAAATATCAAAGAGGTTGGGTGGGGAGTGAAGGCAGAGAAAGGTAGGGGAGAGATGAAGATGATCATTATACACAAAAAGCACAAGGTCTGAATGAAGATGCTTATTCACTGGTTTCAGTCTCACATGATATTTGAGTAAAAATGCATTCACAAGAATGTAAATACGGAAGAAAAGTGTTTTTCATGATAATGAACGCATACCTAACAATGGTTCAACTGAGCTTAATATGAACAACATATTCAAAATATATTTGGTATATACTGCATACAAAGAAAACACTCCTAACAGATACAATGAAAGAGGTCTTACTATTGGTTTACAATTAATACCAGTGATCATTTGACAAAAACAGTGATAATAAAATATATCACCTTTACAAATGAAACAAAAAAAAAAAATTCATGTGTATGGTTTACCTTAACATTAAATGCCAACACCACCAAAATATGACAGCCCTGATGTGGCCCTTTGCGGTCGGCTGGGCTATAAGCAACATTATCTTATCCTACCAAAATATGTAAAATAGTACAAGATTTATAAAGAATGAGTATTATAAATTTAATTGCCATTTCAAATTGTTTCCTCTGGAACAGACCAAACTTCTCTAGTGATGACATGTTTGACTTGACAGCTGTCCTTGCAAACCAATGTTCACAACCAAAAACGGAATTACATGTGTCTACAATATAGTTCTAACATATCCAATATAATTGCAAAATAATCCAAAAATAATGGATCGTTTCAAGGTTTTACACTGTTGTAAATAGTCTCCTATAGCCCAAGGGGCAGTGAACAGTAAGTTCAGTGTCTCCAGCAGAATATTATGGATCGCTCATCCATCTCCTTCCACATTACTGGCTGCCCACTTTGTGTATTACGTCATCCATACCACCATGCATATATATGCCAGGGCTTACTCTTCTTGAAGATGGAGATGAGATATTACATTTGCACATGATTGTGGTCATGCTTTTAATATGAACCTCGGTTTATAGTGTCATCTGTGTGACAATTTCGGAAACGGACCAATGCTAACTCCGAACAATAAGGCGTGGCCTCACACAACAAAATTGTTAACAGACCAGTTATTTCTTCCCTTTTTTTCTACAATGGCTAAATTCACAAACTAATCATGAGTTCCCCACTATTCACAACGCCACAGTGTATGTTGAAGACAATGGCTGAACTTGCACACAATCATGAGTTCCCCACAATTCACAACACTGGATATCAAGGGTTAACGACCAGAATGGGGTATCACAAAAGGATAGAGAAAGCTGATATACCATTCTGGTAGGAGTTATTTATTGCTTTATCTCCAGTCGAACTGCAAGACACCCTCACCCCCGACCCCCAAAACTTAACCCTATTTATTGCACTGCTCAGCTTAAACGTGTTTTCCGTATATATATGTGAAAACCGGAAATTTTTTAAAGTAATGAAAAATACAAGCAAGCCAGTTTCCTTGATAACTATTGAATGGAAATAATTTAAAAAAAAAACTAGCTGTAAATACTGTCCCTTCACGTACAAAATGCGTGTTTTTGCCTGGAAAATTTCTGGGCTGAGGCAGTGAAGGGGTTAATAGAAGGTGTGTTGACTCTTCAAAAATGAACCATGTTGACGGGGCAATAAAACTGCAAGGTGATGGTAATTCACCCAAGGAACTAAATTCATACAGAAAAACAATGTATATAGGCCTACATTTAAAGGGTCAAATGACTAAATATCACCAGGACATCATACAACTGTCTATGATAATTATTGTCATATAACTTTCGCCTTGCAATTTCCCAACACCCACTTATGGCATAAACCTGACAGTAAATAGCTATACACAGGCTCATACAATGGAGGATGACAGACATCCAGTGGAAGGAACAGAAGACAGCATGGGTATTGAAAAGAATTTTAAAACAAAAATGCAGATGCATGGGCCAAGGAGAGGCAGAAAAAAAAAAACAGAGAAAGAGAAATAATCCCCCACCCCCTCTTGAATCTCCCAGGGCAGACCCAGGGAGTAATTCTGGCAGGAAACCTTTGGGACTGTTCCCCACACTGGCTGAAAGCACAGCTAATTACAATTTCCCCAATTCACCCAAATTCAAACTGCATGTTCCCCACAATGGCTCAATCAGTGAATGCACACACTGATCATGAGTTCCCTACAATTCACAACTTCAAACTGCATGTCCCCACAATGGCTCAATCAGTGAATGCACACACTGACCATGAGTTCCTCACAATTCACAACTTCAAACTGCATGTCCCCACAATGGCTCAATCAGTGATGCACACACTGATCATGAGTTCCTCACAATTCACAACTTCAAACTGCATGTTCCCCACAATGGCTCAATCAGTGAATGCACACACTGATCATGAGTTCCTCACAATTCACAACTTCAAACTGCATGTTCCCCACAATGGCTCAATTAGTGAATGCACACACTGATCATGAGTTCCCCACAATTTACAACTTCAAACTGCATGTTCCCCACAATGGCTCAATCAGTGAATGCACACACTGATCATGAGTTCCTCACAATTCACTTCACACCCGCATGTTCCTCAAAGGATTCGTACAGATTTTAGGGATGAAATTTAAGGTCTTTTCAAGGCCCCAATCTTTTGATCTAAGGACCCCTTTCCCTCATCTCTCAGAAACGTTTCTATCAAATACTTTGCTGAACACACTTATCAACTTCTCAATTTCAGATTTCAAAGTGGCAGTAAGTCAATCACATGTGGCAGAAACTAGGTTGTCATGTGTGTTAGCAAACAATAATTGTGCCAGATCATCGGTTTCAAGATCATTTTTCATTCACTTTTTTTTTAAAATCAAAGCACAACTGCCATGAATTTTCACAAAAACTTTGTAGCAGAACAACAGTTATACCAAATTCAAGCACATTTTAAATTCCTAAAGAAAAAAGTCTGATTTTGAGGGCTTTCAAGGCTTTGACATGAGAGCCTCACAAATTAAGGACTTTTAAGGACCCCACAAACCCTGTTGCAAGGTATGAAAGCACACGTTAATCATGAGTTCCCGTATTTCACAACTTCAAACTGCATATTTCTGACAATGGCTGAATGCACGCACAGAGCATTTAGTTCCCCACAAATCACTTCAGACTGCATTTTTCCAACAAGGTATAAATGCACACACTACTTATAAGTTCCCCACAATTCACTTCAGACTTAATGTTGCCCACAATGGCTTAACGCACACACTAATCAGGAGAGTTCCCCACAATCACTTCAGACTGCATGTTCTCTACTCTGGGCTAAACTGTGCACTTACATGTGTTCCTACCTTAAACATGCAAATGGAATATTTATCAGTTTCTAAGAATAAAAATGCACAAAATTAGACCTGAAATTCAAACATTTCATCTAACACCCACCCCCCCCCCCCCCCCCCCCCCCCTCCCCCCCACCTGTCCCACTCTCCACCCAGTTTTCTTTTTAATAAGTCTTATCGATTACTTGAAATCAATCATTCAATGACAATGGCAAACAGAGATCTGAACTATTCTGGAGAAACATCCAACTTCACCTGTTTATACAGATCTAAAGGCTCTTATGCCTGATGCACAGGCCACAACTTAAAAAGTGTTCACAATGTACTCTTACTAAATGTCAGTCAGTCTATTCTAACTGCTATGACACCTTGCCTTTTCGCATAAAATTATAGCAAGTTACATGTTAATCATACACTACACTGTTGTACTGCTCTTGCGACAATACAGAGGTCATGCATGCAACTGTCTCATGCAATGTCAACATACAAATTAAACACAAACAAATGCTGGTACGCAGGCTGTAAAACATTCGCATGAAATATGTACTTCACTCAACTCTTTAACAAAAACAAACTTCTTTCCTTTTGTTCCCCAAATGGGCAAACTCACATATAGTCATGTGTTCCCCACAACTGCAGCCTGCATATTTGCCTCAATGGATGCAGTCAAGCTACAACCAAGTGTTCACAACTTCACTGATGTTTCTGCAGCCTGCATATTTGCCTCAATGGATGAAGTCAAGCTACAACCAAGTGTTCACAACTCACTGAGTTTCTGCAGCCTGCACAATATTTGTTTCAAAGGGCGCAGTCAAGCTACAACCAAGTCTTTTACAACTTCACTGATGTTTCTGCAGCCTGCGTATTTGTTTCAATGGATGCAGTCAAGCTACAACCAAGTGTTCACAACTTCACTGTTTCCACGGCTGTTCAGAGCAAGTTACTTAGTTTTGAGTCACAGGGGAGTTTACAGCTGCAGAGGCCAAGCCGTGAATGGAGGTCAGGAAAAGGGGTGTTTTCTGCAGGCCGCTCCCCACCAGCCAGCTAACCGCACTGTATTCGGCCAACTGAATGTCATCTGTGCATAGCTGGTCTGGCAGCAATGTGTTCCGCATGGTTGAGCGGACATTACAAAGGGCTATAGGTTTGATAATTAGTTATTGTCATGAAAAATGTAATATATCTGCGCTCTTAAGATGACTGAATTGGCGAATTCCCAACAATTCTTTAATACCAAACTCGACTGGATTTATTTTCCTGTAGACAACGTAAGATGGCGGCATGAAAGCTTGTACGCAAGTGGTCAGGCAATATAAGAACAATGACAACACACACAAAATTGTGCAAAAATGACATCACTATTCTGGGAAGTTAATTTTCCATAGTTAAGTAGCACACAAGTTTGATACATGCCTCTGCTCAGACTACAGCAACAAAAATGTTGGATTACAAATGTGTAAAGCCTTGTTTGTTTGCCCTTTCACTAAGTATCTCATGCAGGACGGAAAAATAAAGTTCTGTTTCTGCAGCCTGCATATTTGTTTCAAAGGGCGCAGTCAAGCTACAACCAAGTTTTTCACAACTTCACTGATGTTTCTGCAGCCTGCATATTTGTTTCAATGGACACAGTCAAGCTACGACCAAGTGTTCACAACTTCACTGATGTTTGAAATGTCTTTTTGCAACCTCCGTTGCTTTTCAATCATGTTATGCACTGTCCATTTTATCTTTATCCCATGTTTTGCTTAAATTGTGTCTGAACTGCACGAGTCTGATCACTTGACAGAAAATCTATTTTCTTTGACCTTTTCATACAGGCTGGGACTGACTTTGGCACTTCACTAGTTTCAATGGTGTCAAGCATAGACAAGACATTCTGCTGATCATGGTCACTTTCTTCATCTGTGTCACTTTCACAGTCATCTTGAGACCTGACATTCTGAACATCAACATCCTGGAACTCGCTGAAAGGAATTTCCTCAAGTGATTGTCCCTGAAACTGGTTGATCTGACCCTGCTCAGCTGCCAAAAGGACGTGACTTACCTTTGCCAATTGATATGTATCTTGCGGCAGAAAGGTAGTACTCTCGGTGGACAGCAATGTTGTGACCCAAAAAAGAGCAAACCTGTTCTAACTCGTGATCCTCGAGATTCAAGATCTGTGTCACAGTAGCTAAGTGTTGGTGCTTGTTATATATTCAGGATGTTCAGCACCACTCTTTGCAACCACTTCCCTTAGACGAACATGGCCAGGAAGACGATCCTCTGAATTAAAATATGGCCTTGCGAAAACAAATTTGTTGAGCGTGTTCACGCCAGCCATTATTCGTAGATCACACAGAAGTCTGATTTCTTCACGCATTGGCACTGTCAGCAAGACAGGAACCCTTCGTCCATGTTTGCCACGAACAACAACTCGACTCAAGTGCTGAAGCAAGTGTTTTTCAAAAGACGACAGTGATGATGACACATCATCATCATAAAGTGAGGAGACTTCCTCTGCTGCTTCAAAGTCTTCAAGGAGCATTGCTTGCTCTCCACTACGTCTCCTGTTAAACATAATGTTTGCCAAGCAAACTTTAGCAAGGACATGCCAATTGATAACAGTGGGTGAACGTCTGAGAACACTGGCACATTTCTCCTGTGCTCACCATGACTTGGTCACTTTTCATATCATCAAAGGCACGTTTCTAAA
>JAFLJL010004030.1:7500-16229 GCA_018398815.1 Conus ventricosus | reverse complement strand
TTTGGAAACTTTTTGGTTTTCAGTAATCCCTATGTTGTTCTTTTTCATTTTCTGATGTTACCTAGCTTGGATACATATTGCTTGAAGACATTTGTTCTTAGGGGGCACTGTTCTTTTTGGTGCAGTTGCACGATGTCCTTTCAGCACCTTCTCTTTGTGTTGCTTTTCATTTTTGTTAGATGAGAATACATTTGGAAACTCAAAGATAAAAAAAATAGACCACAGCATATCATGGAAAATCATAAAAAGAGCAACACCATACAACAATATTTCCAAAAAAATGCAACCTATGTTCCACAGAAAAAATGGTTAATATTATGCAACCATACTTGTCTTAGCAACTCTGAACACAAAAGTAGAAATAGTGAATAATTGCAGGCACAAGTGGAAATCTTTGCTAGCACATCCACCTGAACAGGCCCTAACAAAAAAAAAACAAAAAAAAAACCAACCACACACACACACACACACACAGGCCCCACGTGCAGCAAACGAAACCCGCACACACAGAGACAAGATCAGGTCCCGCACGCCATAAAAGACCGTTGGCGTGCCACAAAAAAGTCATCCTGAGGAGAGAGACATATCTTGAAACAAGCTTGTAGATGAATTTTAGCACTTCATTTTAATAATATTTTTAACAATATATATATATATATAAAATCAATAAAATCAGAGTTAAAAAGCCACTCAGGACGTAAAAAGTGCTCAACCATGTAGGGAGCGACATACCAGTTTAAAATAGGTTTTTTAAAATGAAGAGGTTAAAACCTACAAGCTTGTTTCAAGCTAAAAGCGCTCTCCTCAGGGTATACAATACAATTTGGGCACGCCACCGGTGTATATACCGTGGTGTGTGGGCGTGTGAGTTTTTGTGCGTGCGGCACGTGGCCTGCCGGTTTTTCTTTATTGGGGCGCGTTCAGGGGGGACGTGCCACGGAATGGTGCATTGACAAAGATTTCCATTTATGCCTGCAATTGTTTATCATTTCTACTTTAGAGTTCAGGGATGCTAGGTGGGGTTTACATAGTATCAGCCACTTTTCTGTAGTACATAAGTTGCATTTTTTAGAAATGTTGTTGTATGGTGTGCTCTTTTTATAATTTTCCATGATATGTTGTAATCTATTTTCTTATTTTTCAGCTTCCAAATATATTTACTTAATTCTGTTTGGTTTTTATATTTTTCATTTTTGAAAGACTGTTTATGGTTTGCATATCTGGTTTTAAAGTGGTTAGCCGTGATTCCTATGTATGTTCTTTTATCACTGTCTGTTGTTACCGTAGCTTGGTAATATATATATAGTTTTAAGACAAGTTAAAAGAGGAATCTTAAAACTATCTACAAATTTGTTTCAAGCGTGTTGCGCTGTCATCAGGATGGTTTTTGGTTTGCCCACCGCCGATGTTATATAGCGTGTGGGCTCCCGTTTGCGGTGTGTTTGCATGTGCGGGTTGGCTGCACGTGTTTTTTGGGGGCTTTCAGGTTTTTGTTTTGGTGTGTTCACTAACAACGATTTCCTTTATGCCTGCAGTTGTTTACTATTTCTGTTTTGGTGTTTAAAGTTGCTAAGTGTGGTTTGCATAGTATTAACCATTTTTCAGTTAAACATAGGTTGCACCTTTTTGAAACATGCTGTATGGTGATGCTCTTTTTATGCTTTTTTACCCCATGGCATAAACAAGAGACTATCAAACCTGTCATGCAGTGAGAGAGTGTTCAACAATGCAGCAGTAGAATACCAGGAGCACTACAACAAGTGGATACAATTACAAATTACAATACAACCCAGACAACAACACAAATAAAAGCAAGAAAAATAGGAAAAGAAAATCATATGGTATAACCCCCCATACGACGGGAAACTCAAAACAAACATAGGGAAAGAATTCTTCAAAATTCTAACAACTTCATTTCCAAAAGACCATAAACTGTCCAAAATATTTAACAAAACACTGTCAAACTATCGTACTCATGTATGCCCAACCTCAAAAACCTAATTGACGAAATCCAACAAAATGAAAATCAACACAGCAAAGAAGGGTGAAGAAAGGAAAACTTGCAATTGCACCAGAAAGGAGCAGTGCCCACTGAACAATAAATGTCTTCACAACAACATTGTATACCAGGCTACTGTGACATCAGAAAATTTAAAAAAACAACATAGGGGTCACTGAAAAACCACTTCAAAACCAGATATGCAAACCACACCCGTCATTTAATAAAGAAAAAAATAAAAACCAAACAGACTGAGCAAAATATCTGGAAACTTAAAGACGCAAAAATAAGCTACAATATATCCTGGAAAATCATAAAAAGAGCATCACCATACAGCAATGTTTCAAAAAGGTGCAACCTATGTTAACTGAAAAATGGTTAATACTATGCAAACCACACTTAGCAACTTTAAACACCAAAACAGAAATAGTAACAACTGCAGGCATAAATGGAAATCGTTGTTAGTGAACACACCCAAAACAAAAACCTGAAAGCCCCCAAAAAACACGTGCAGCCAACCCGCACATGCAAACAACCGCAAACGGGAGCCCACACGCTATATAACATCGGCGGTGGGCAAACCGAAAACCATCCTGATGACAGCGCAACACGCTTGGAAACAAATTTGTAGATAGTTTTAAGATTCTCTTTAACTTGTCTTAACTAATGTTGCTCCCCAAGGGGTTGAGCACTTAAAAAATTGTTTTAGGCATTTTAAATATACTGATATATATAATATATATATATATATATGTCAATGATGTTAAAAAGGAAGGTTAAAACTCGACTTTATATATATAAAATTTCAAAATGGAGTGACTGAAGGCGGCGAACGAAGCAAGATTAGAATAGAGTTTTAGAACTTACCGCCAATGACATTGACAAACAAAGCACAAGACAAGACACGATGCATTTCAACCCTTGGGTCTTCATCAGGCGAAAAAATAAATCACATTTAACATGTGGGACAGTACAAACTACGAAAAACGAAAAAAGAATGAAAAATGACTTATCCGTTATTGTCCATGAAGGCGGAAATGACATGAGGCCAGGGGGATTATGGGAGAGGAAACAAGGGGGGGGGGGGGGTTGCGTCAGGGGGGGTTTTGTGTGTGTGATATGATAGGGTTGTGTGTCTAGTTTATTGGGATGGTGTGATATCTTTGTGATGGTTGTGGTAATGGTGGATAGATAATAATGAGAAAAAAAAAAAGAAAAAAAAAAAGAGAAGAAAGGTGTGTGTGTGTGGGGGGGGGGGGGGGGGGGATTTAAGGGGAAGGATAAAACAAAATTAAGATGAATAGATGGAGGGTTGCTGTAACTACTGTATGAAGTTTAGTGAAGGGGATGGGTGGTGGTGTATGTAAGTGTGTGGGAGTGTGTGTGTGTGTGTTGGTAGGGGATATTGCCACTGATGTGGAAGAGGTGGGTATGTGTGTTTGGTTATTGTTGGATATTGATGCCTTGGGGGTGTAGTGTGCCCTTTGGAAATGAGATGGGATTCTTGAGTTTTGCGTTCAAAGCTGTCACTCTGTGACTGCCAGAGTTTCCATAACTTTGACATGGTAGATTGTTGTGTTGGGTGTGGTTGAAGTGTAGGGCGACGGGTTTGGGTCAGTGGTGGCGGATATTCAGCCAGGTGTTCAGCGATGCGTGTTTCAAGTGTGCGTGACGTTTCCCCTATGTAGATCTGCCACACAGCTGGCAGTGGATGGGATATATAATGTTGCGGCTCTGACATGAGAATGTGCGTTTGACTGTGAAGGAGTTTTTGGGGCCCTGTAAGAAAGGTGTCTGGTTGGTGAGGGGGCAGATTTTGCAGTTGGGTTTGGAGCAGGGTGAGTACCTGGTGGTGTAGCTGTGGTTCTGTTCAAACTGGATCGCACGAGGAGGTCTTTAGGGGTTTTTGTCACGTTTGAATGTGATCATGGGTTTGGTATGGAAGGCGGGTTTGTGGTTATGTACAATGTGCCAACTGGATTGAGGATCCTACAGATGGGGAGGGTGTGCGGGTGGTAGAGGAGGTAGGCTGTGGGTCTGTCTGTCTTGGTTGGATGCTGGGTGTCCAGAGCAGATGTTCTGGATACAGCTATGGTGCGGCGGAGTGCTGCATTGATGATGGAATGGGGTATCTGCGGTTGGTGAAGAATTGTGACATTTTGCTGCTTGTATAGTGAAGTCTTCCTCGCTGGAGCAGAGTCTGCGAAGACGGAGAAATTGTGAGTATGGGATGCTGTCTTTAGTGTGTGGGTTGTGGGGGATGAGTAGTCTAGGTATGCATGTGCGTCGGTGGGTTTTTGAGAAAATGGAGGTTTTGAGTAGGCCTTCTTCTAGGGAGAGGGTGATGTCTAGGAAGCTGACCGACTGTGAAATGGTGTAGGTAAGTCGGATAGATGGATGGAAGGTCTGGGCAAAGTTGAGGAAGTTGAGGAGGTCTTGTTTTGGCATAGATGTGGCTCCCAGTCCATCATCGATATACCTTTTGTACAGTTCAGGTGTGGGGCCTGTGTATGTGTTGAGTAGGTGGTATATATATATATAAAGTCCTGTTGATAGGTACTTCGTAAAGACCACAAAGAACATGTTTTGACAATGTTTTACTTCATCAATATACACAATCAAGATGTCCAAAGTTTTCAGAAAAGTCAGATGATCAGAACTGATAGGGATCAGCATGTGTCCAGATACCACTAAAAACCTTCATATTCTTCACCCTATCATCAATTCATTAATGCCAAATGGTTTAGAAAGGTTTGTGTCGCATGTTCAAGGCTCTTGTATTAATTCAAATTTGAAACCATTGAAAACAGCTGAACATTCTGCTCAAGCTCGTGCTTCCTGCAATCTGGTTTGAAAAAGCTAGCAGTGTCTTACTTTTTTCCTTGTGGTATTCAGAGTAATTTGCAATGGTAATATGTTACAGCACTGGAGAACAGTCTATAGGGTTACAGCACTGGAGAACAGTCTATATGTTACAGCACTGGAGAACAGTCTATATAATATGCGTGTGGCTGACGTAGCTGCCCAGGTACCACTAGATCAACAAAGATGACTCGGACAACAGAAAACCTGGCACATCTTCAATATAATGTGATGAACAAAAAGTGTAGCAAAGTGTCCAGCACAAAGACAGGAGAATGGTACAAGAGGCAGAAAAGCTGCAGAGAACAGTAAAGAATGACAAAAACAAACAAACAAGGACAACAGAAGAAAGGCAGAGTGAAAGAGGTGACATACAAGGGGAAGTCCCCAGCACAAAACTTCCTGAAGGTTGCGGACCTATGCCTCTGTTCTAAGAGACCCCAGCATCCTCACAGGGAGGGGTGAGGTTGTGTATCGGGTACCACAAGAAAATCCCCCAGACCTGGAGGACTCGGTGCTGTTGAAGTAGATGGGGCAGAAGTGGGCTGCCACCAGCGATTCGTCAGACTGCCCCGCGTCAGCAGGTGTTGCAGGTCCTCGTCAAACTGCATCATCTGCCGGCTCTGCTCCGACCGCCACAGCAGGTCGTCCTGACCGTACTTGGTCTCATTGCCCCCTTGCCCTTCCGCTGGAAGGCGGCATCAGCGGAGTCATCAGTCAGGGACAGCAGGTGTCGCCCTCTGATCTCCAACGGCCGCTCAGCCCAGGGGTTTGGGGCCACTGTGACATGCTGGGGTTCCCACCACAAAAAAGGAGCTACCAAGATAAAAAAAAAAAGATTCTTTGTGTCCTGCTCATCGCTGTCATGGTAAAAACCATTATTACCAACTACATTCTTCACTCCTCAAAATGTCAGATTTTGTAAAGTCAGTTCAGTTTCTTCCATCCCTACAAACAGTCTGTGTATATAAAGTTCATGCAGCCCCCTCAGCTTGTTCTTTGTGTCTGTATATAAAGTTCATGCAGCCCACTCAGCTTGTTCTTTGTGTCTGTATATAAAGTTCATGCAGCCCACTCAGCTTGTTCTTTGTGTCTGTATATAAAGTTCATGCAGCCCACTCAGCTTGTTCTTTGTGTCTGTATATAAAGTTCATGCAGCCCACTCAGCTTGTTCTTTGTGTCTGTATATAAAGTTCATGCTGCCCACTCAGCTTGTTCTTTGTGTCTGTATATAAAGTTCATGCAGCCCACTCAGCTTGTTCTTTGTGTCTGTGTATAAAGTTCATGCAGCCCACTCAGCTTGTTCTTTGTGTCTGTGTATAAAGTTCATGCAGCCCACTCAGCTTGTTCTTTGTGTCTGTGTATAAAGTTCATGCAGCCCACTCAGCTTGTTCTTTGTGTCTGTGTATAAAGTTCATGCAGCCCACTCAGCTTGTTCTTTGTGTCTGTGTATAAAGTTCATGCAGCCCACTCAGCTTGTTCTTTGTGTCTGTGTATAAAGTTCATGCAGCCCACTCAGCTTGTTCTTTGTGTCTGTATATAAAGTTCATGCAGCCCACTCAGCTGTTCTTTGTGTCTGTGTATAAAGTTCATGCAGCCCACTCAGCTTGTTCTTTGTGTCTGTGTATAAAGTTCATGCAGCCCACTCAGCTTGTTCTTTGTGTCTGTATATAAAGTTCATGCAGCCCACTCAGCTTGTTCTTTGTGTCTGTGTATAAAGTTCATGCAGCCCACTCAGCTTGTTCTTTGTGTCTGTGTATAAAGTTCATGCAGCCCACTCAGCTTGTTCTTTGTGTCTGTGTATAAAGTTCATGCAGCCCACTCAGCTTGTTCTTTGTGTCTGTGTATAAAGTTCATGCAGCCCACTCAGCTTGTTCTTTGTGTCTGTATATAAAGTTCATGCAGCCCACTCAGCTTGTCTTTGTGTCTGTGTATAAAGTTCATGCAGCCCACTCAGCTACAGGCAAACAACCAACTACACAGCTAAGACCACTGGACAAAGGGTTCTAAAAATAGGCTGCACTGTTTTCAGGTATGAGAACAGCTGTTCAGGTGATCACGTGGAAAAAAAACTGTGCAAATTCCCCCAGTGTGGAGCTAAGTGCTAAACTGGCAGCAATCTGTTTACATGAATTGTATGTAAAGATTACATACAAGATCACAACAAAAATTGAATAGTCATGTACATGATACTTATCAAGCAGTGGATCCCTTGACAGCCACAACATTTTGTGCTGGCAAAACTGTGCTCTTCCTGGCCAGAGGCTAAATATCAGCTATCTTTTTTCCCATAGATACTGGATTCAAACAAACCTTTGGTGAGCACTTAACCATTTCACCTGTATGTTCTCATACACAAAACACCTGGGAAATATCTGCGGAATGTTATCAAAAGTGCTAGCATGTAAAATGTCATATTTACATGTCATAAACAGAAAATAGTAGGGCAGTCATAGTGTTAACCAAGAGGCTGAACTTAAAAACTGCATGAAGACATTAAACCTGAGTTTGATTGGGACGTGATCAGGATTTTCATGTCAGCTCTGCCAAGTTTCTGTTTTCACACCCAAGAACATGACCTGACCTTATGGGACCTTCTGTCAGTTCAGAGGTCACGCTCACCTGATGGCACTGAAGTTGAAGGTGATGAAGAGTGCCATGAACAGGACAATGGTTTTCTTCTGGGACGCCCGGCTACTGTTCTGTCGTAGCTGCACATTCTGGTAACACACACGCACAAATAAAATGCATCAATGGCACTTTGGAACATGTTCTAAAGAGCTATAGCCGTTAGAATCCATCAGCAATGATTAGGGATTGTGGCAAGATGTTTAATACCGAGCAGGGCAGGCAGACAACGTGTATAAGCTGGGCACAATATTACAGAGAGTATTAAATGCTTCACTTTACACACACACATAACACACACACGCTCAACAAACACAGAAGGTATCATACCCTCATGAGACAAAAGTTACAGCTGTCACTAGTGTCAGTCCATTTATCTCATCACATAAGCTAACCAAATCTACATTTTATACTATTTAATGTGAAGAGCACAGCAGTCACAGCCCATAGGTATGGCTAGGGATGTAGCCATGGTTCATCTGCTAACAGCCTTCAGGAGATTATTCTTTCCTCCATTTTTTTTATGAATGGTGTAATGTCTAAAGAGGACTTCATGGTCAAAAATCAACTTATCCGTTCTTTGCACTCACATGTTTTTATTACAATTTAGGCTACTTCACTGTGTTTACAAGCCTGTGACCCCTGGTGTGGAGCCTGTGTGAGCTGGACTGACCTCGTCATGCAGCTGCTGCACCTTGGTCTTCAGCACCTCGTTCTCCAGCTTCAGCTGCTGGTTCTCTGCCGTGAACGCCATCACTTTCTCCTCCAGGGATGTCAGGTACTGTCAGTGGAAACACAATCACCCAACATGAAACACTTTAACAGGTCCTACTGGTTCTGTGCCATGAACGCCATCACTTTCTCCTCCAGGGATGTCAGGTACTGTCAGTGGAAACACAATCACCCAACATGTACACTTTAACAAGTCCTACTGGTTCTCTGCTGTGAACGCCATTACTTTCTCCTCCAGGGATGTCAGGTACTGTCAGTGGAAACACAATCACCCAACATGTACACTTTAACAGGTCCTACTCTGAAGTCTGTTTTCTGTGTTTACTTGTATATTGGATCATTTCAGTAATTCTGCACACTGTTTTCAGACACCGTAATTTGTGCCAACATTACTTCACAGTACAGTTCTTACCTAATTCACTGCTAGACAGAAGCTTTTCTGGAAACTAGTTCAAACCAATCATTCCTTATCCCTGGTAATTCTTCACAACAGCATTTTTTCCCCACA
>JAFLJL010004030.1:0-5000 GCA_018398815.1 Conus ventricosus | reverse complement strand
AAAACACAGCACACAGCCCACCTTCACCCCTCCCTGGCCCCACCCATTCCTACATCACTCTGATACACAGCTGACAACACAGCACACCTTCACCCCCCTCCTGGCCCCACCCATTCCTACACCACTCTCACACACAGCTGACAACACAGCACACAGCCCACCTTCACCCCCCTCCTGGCCCCACCCATTCCTATATCACTCTGACACACAGCTGACATCACAGCACACCTTCACCCCCCTCCTTGGCCCCACCCATCCTACACACTCTGACACACAGCTGACAACACAGCACACCTTCACCCCCCTCCTGGCCCCACCCATTCCCACACCACTCTGACACACAGCTGACAACACAGCACACAGCCCACCTTCCACCCCCTCCTGGCCCCACCCATTCCTACACCACTCTGACACACAGCTGACATCACAGCACACAGCACACCTTCACCCCCCCTCTGGCCCCACCCGTTCCTACACCACTCTGACACACAGCTGACATCACAGCACACAGCACACCTTCACCCCCCTCCTGGCCCCACACATTCCTACACCACTCTGACACACAGCTGACAACACAGCACACCTTCACCCCCCTCCTGGCCCCACCCATTCGCACACTGCTCTGACAGACAGCTGACATCACAGCACACAGCCCTACCTCTTTCTTTCTTTTCGGGACAGGCTGGCCGACTCTCTGTTCTTGATCATACGTTGCTGCCGTTTGGACTTGGTCGCAATGCAGTGATTGCAGTGACTGGTCAGACTTCTCCATCAGGTGAAAAGCACCGCCCTATGTGGCGCCATGTCAGGTCATGCTGTAACCTCTGACCTCTTTCAAAGCTAATACCAGCAGCTTTTTCATTTGGCTCTCTTTGTCATCACTGCTTCTGAATCAGGGACAGCTTTGTCCCGCTTCTCTGATGCCATTTTACTGCACAAGTCAGGTCAATTCCACCACTGATATTGCACAATTGCGTTCTTTTGAGCCCTGAGTGGGTAAAACACCTATGGCAAACCAACACAATGTGACCAGCAAGATCGTAAGTTGTTTTTTTCTTTTTTCAATTATCACAGAGGTCAGTTACAACATAAACAACAAACTATGTCAACAGCTAGATTTCTATACAAAATCTAAACAAAATCTGCTACAGTAAAGACTTGTAGCTTTTTTTTTCTAAGCAGTAGCTATGTGATCGGGTGCTCTACAATAAGTAATCTCATAATCAGATACATTATGAGAGGACAGCATGGAGGTGTGTTTTCGATAACAAATAACGAATAAACCAAAAGTGTATGAACGCACAGGTTTGAGTACCTAACCATCTTCAAAACACACACCACACACACACACACACACACACACACACACACATACACACACACACACACACACACACACATACACACACACACACACACACACACACACACACACACAGGGAAGCAATAATCTCAACTCACATGCTCTAAACCACAGGTGCCCTCAGCACCAACCATGTCGGTGAAGGTGGGGACAGCAGCGGTGCTCAGAGCACAAGAGGTTGTGGGCAGCAGGTTGCTGCCAATGTTGGTTGCCGAGGCTATGGGGGTGGGATCCGTGGATGGGGGCTGGAAACGCAGAGCGCCAGACGCAGTCAGTTTGGTGAAACCTCAGGCGTCAGCACCAGCTTCTTAGCAGCAGCTGAAACCAGCATCAGATGAAGGGGCTACAGCTACCATCTATTACCATGATGTGACATCATCATTATGGGGCTACAGCTACCATCTATCACCCTGATGTGACGTCATCAGTATGGGGGCTACAGCTACCATCTATCACCCTGATGGTCATCATTATGGGGGCTACAGCTACCATCTATCACCCTGATGTGACGTCATCAGTATGGGGGCTACAGCTACCATCTATCACCCTGATGTGACATCATCATATGGGGGCTACAGCTACCATCTATCACCCTGATGTGACATCATCAGTATGGGGGCTACAGCTACCATCTATCACCCTGATGTGACATCATCAGTATGGGGGCTACAGCTACCATCTATCACCCTGATGTGACATCATCAGTATGGGGGCTACAGCTACCATCTATCACCCTGATGTGACATCATCAGTATGGGGGCTACAGCTACCATCTATCACCCTGATGTGACGTCATCATTATGGGGGCTACAGCTACCATCTATCACCCTGATGTGACATCATCAGTATGGGGGCTACAGCTACCATCTATCACCCTGATGTGACATCATCAGTATGGGGGCTACAGCTACCATCTATCACCCTGATGTGACATCATCATTATGGGGGCTACAGCTACCATCTATCACCCTGATGGTCATCATTATGGGGGCTACAGCTACCATCTATCACCCTGATGTGACATCATCATTATGGGGGATACAGCTACCATCTATCACCCTGATGGTCATCATTATGGCTTCCAGCCCAAGCAGCAGGATTGTTCTGGTTCCAACACATGAGCTGATCTGTTCACGGGTTTGGTCACAAGTAGTGAAGTGGGTCTGAACAGCCACCACTGAATGCTACTGAAGTGACCCGGCAGCAGTGCAGTGTCTCATGTGTGGGTTGCTTCAAGTTCAAGACGACCGATACTGACAGAATCCAGCAGACTGCTCTGTTGGCACTGTCAATGAATTGGCCTGGGCCAGGCTGTACATGGTAGAGCCAGAAAGAGCGATGCAGGAGTTACGCTATGGGAGAAGGAGAGGTAGGGGGTATACATGATGACAGCATCAGTGGATCGTGCTAACATGAACATACCAGCAAAAGCCAGGATACCTGAAGGCAAGATGGCAACCACCTTCTGAAAGGCCTTGAACACCTTCAGAGAACAACGACATGGGGTTTCCTGAGTCTGCTGCAGGCACCCCTGCTATTGCTGGGTCAAGGTCAAATGGTGAGGATTCCATTTGTCATCACTACCATCATCATCATCTTCATCATCAGCACCGTCATCACTATCATAGTCCTCACTGTTGGCATAGTACTTAGCACAGCCACCAAACATCTCTATTAATACTTTCACGACAGGCGTGGCAAAGCAACGTCACTTCCCTGCAGACGTGTGCACCGCACATGTTTACAACCATTGCAGATACGCAATTTTCGCACTTTTTTTTTTATTTTACTTCCCCTAATATAAACCTAACAAGCAATTGAAATATATCAATGGAAAGGGTAAAACACAAACTTTGCAGTGAACAAGGACTTAAATATATTTTGGGTAAAATAGCAATGCTACAGTTACGGAAACAGCGTAAGTAAACGTAGGAGAACACAATCTTGTATACGTTGTTTGGTTATTATGATAACAGCAAATGGGGAAAGAAAAGTGGCATAAACTTTGGGCTCTTACTTTGAACAGATGCAGAGAAAGCCTGAGGTATTCATACGTGAAATTCAATGAAATTTTTTTTTTTAAAGAGGAAAAGACATCTTTGCACATTGTACACACTTTTCACAGTTTCGGCTTCTGACAATACGATGTTTAAAACTATTAAATACACAGAGCCACAAAATCAAGCTCAGATTCTTTCGATAAACTTGTACACCTTTACCCCCCTCATCCTCTGAACCACTTTGCTGAACCAGTTCTAACACCCCATGTCATCTTCTTCTGCCCGATATGTTGGTGAGGCAGGAAATTCCACACATGCCTTTTGCAGAAATTCCCAGTGCCAGACGGTCTCTTTGTTCATACTACTCAGGGGTCACAAAGATCATCACTAGTGCATGTGAACTTACCCTTCCAGTGGCTAGAACCCTGTTCTAAATATTTAGGGCAGCTGCGTCCCTAAGACCACAGACAAGAGAACAGGGATTTTTTTATAGTTGTGCCGTCATGGAGGCATGGCAAAGTCCAGGAAGTACAACAGCGCTGCCATCACCACGGAACGCTCGTTGTGAACGGGTCGACTGAGTTGCCGTCACTATCGCATGGCGTGTCGCGAAAAGGTTAACCCTTTCAGCACTGATTATCCAAAGGCAGCAGACTACACTGAATGGCCAGTACTGCTGCGGAAAGGTTAACCCTTTCAGCACTGATTATCCAAAGGCAGCAGACTACACTGAATGGCCAGTACTGCTGCGGAAAGGTTAACCCTTTCAGCACTGATTATCCAAAGGCAGCAGACTACACTGAATGCCCAGTACTGCTGCGGAAGGTTAACCCTTTCAGCACTGAATATCCAAAGGCAGCAGACTACACTGAATGGCCAGTACTGCTGAAACTGTCCAAGCAACTTGCTGATACTTTTGAGGAGTTATTGCTTCATTCTGTTTTTGATGTAAACACTTCGAGTTTGTATTTTCAAAAAGTGGTTTTTCTGTTATTTTCAAATATTCCTTTCCTCTTTTTGTTTGTGCATGTGTTTTATTAAATACTTCCATACTTCCAACACTTTTGTGTACCTGTTACTTACCATGTGTTGTGTAAAATCTGTAGGGTTATAAAATACAATAGTATACCCCAAAAAAATATCATATAACACTAGTGCTTCTACAAATAGAAATAAAACGCCTCCTCTTTCAACAAAGTTCCACCCTCCCCCCCCCCCCCCCCCCCCCCCCCCCCCAACCCTGCCTCTGTTAAAGTTCATGTCAATGTCAGTGTCAATGCCATCTTGACATTCATTGTCAGAACTGAAAGAGGAATCCGCAGTTAAAAAAAAAAATTCCTCTCTGAGTCACTATTGGCAATAATTGTTTATAAACACATTATCACTCACATCTTGTTCTGAATTCCCTTCTGAGTCACTATCACAATAAAATCTTTATAAGGCACATTTCACTCACATCTTGTTCTAAATTCTTCTCTGATCACTATCGGCAATAAATCGTTTATAAGGCACATTATCACTCACATTCTTGTTCTAATTCTTCTTCTAATCCAAAATGGGAAAACCATTATAAAATTTTTTTTCTATCCCCCAAAAATTTAAAAACCCCAAAAATTTGGGGGAATTTTTTATTTAAA
>JAFLJL010004029.1:0-19714 GCA_018398815.1 Conus ventricosus | reverse complement strand
GGTTTGTGTGGTGTGTGGTGGGTGTGTGTGTGTGTGGTTTATATAAAGTTGTAGCTGATTCCATGTCTTCCGCACAATTTAATCTATAAAGCTTTTGGGAAAAAAGTATTTGCGATTCAAAACTTTTTCTAACTTAGAATCCCCGGGAGAAATAAACACCCCAAAGTGCTGGGCAGGAGGCCGGCAACTAGCAATTAAAAGCTTCCCTTTGCCCCCTGCAGAGCAGGGTCGTTGACCCCGCCCTAAAAAGAAAGCCGTGGGAACAGACACCGTTTTGTATATGAAGCGCGTTCAGTCACGGCCGCTTTTCCTACGTTACTCTATGGGGGCGTGTTCATTTTTGGGTACTTTTCCTACGCTACTCTTGAAAACCTTAGTAAATTAGTATTAAAAACGGATAAACCTGCACAGTTTGTTTGTTTGTAGGGTCGTTATTTTTTGGTTACTTGTCAGAAAAACGGGGAATAGGCGGCTTTAGGGCACTTTCGCCCAAAACTCGGTGGAGGAGCAAGTGAGCCAGGATTGGTAAATACTGTTCTCTACAAACCTCCTAGCGGTTAAAGCTGCGGGTGCACCTATGCCCGTTGCTAAGGCCCCACACTCGTTCCTGCTGATGCAGCACTAATAGTCGATGCCCCAGTATTAACATATGTAACGGCATTAAAGGCAGCAGAATACCTTCGTTTGGTTTTGCTGTTTTTGAAAGGTCCTGCTTAGTTTTTGTTGCATTTGCGAAATTGTTTGTTAATCTAAAGGCTTTTATGTCAGGGGTTTCTTAACAGCAAAAATTGCTGCTATCTCTTCTCTTGGATCTCCGGTGCTGTAGGCACATTGGATAAACCTTAACGGACATGCTTTTTTAAAATGAAAAATAATTTAGTATAATACTTTAGTCTAATTGTTTTGTTGAATATTCAGCTGCGCATCATAAAATTTAAAAACAAATGTACATTAAGCGGTTTATCGGCTTCTTCTTCTTTATCAATTTGAATGTTTATTACGTCTCTCACTTTTCTCCGCTTCCAGAAACTCATTATCCTGTTGACCTTAGGTCAATCCATAAACCCGTATTTTGTTGTTAAAAAATCATAAAGCCTAACTTTGTGAAGATGTAAATCTTTAGACACTAGGTCTGCTGTTGGATTTCTCCCCCTCCACCCCAAACAATTTTCTTATTTCGTCAAAATGATGATAAGGTCTAAGCCCGCTAGCGTAGATTTGGGTTTTAGGACTACCGTCAATTGTACATTGCACTTTTGTTATTTTAGGATTAAAAAACTTTTCATTGCTCTTTTAAACGGTTTTCTTCATCTTCACACAGCAATAAAATACCTTTAAGTGAATGTGATGCAACACTAAAACTAAAATTCCATATAGTGTCTGCCCTGCTTCTGGTTATGTTGTATGATGAATCACTCTTTCGTAATATATTACTAATAGTGACTTATATTGCCCCCAATCAGCTTTGCTAATTTAGGGTTGTAAAAACGTCAAACTCTAACGAGATGTCAGAATTGCTGTACTTTGCTTCGGTTGTCTGTTGATTTGATAACACGTTTGTATTCATTAAAAGTTAGTTCATATGACAATCTGTCTTTTATGCCCCTTGAAAGTTGGCGCATGCGTTTTTTAACAACTCAAATCTAGGGGATGGAAAAGCGATTTCATACGCAAAATTACAGCTGCATACTTTTTACCGTCTTTAGTATTTTCAGCGCCTATTCTATGTTTTAGCGCTTCTTCATTTTCGATTCCTTGAAACGCAAGATCAGCCCTTTCATTCCCGGTTAGCCATAGTTCAGAATAGGTTAAAAATATGTCTGCATTGTGTAAAGAAAAATATTTCTTGCCCTCAAGTTTTATAGAAATTTTCTTAACGTTTGGGCCGCCCCAGATTCTGTACAATGTCCTGTTTGGGTTGTTGTTGAAGCGAGTTCTATTTTGAAAGTAAGACGTGCAGAGCCTGGCACAATCACTTCATTCCCCCCCTAGGTTGGAAATTTGCAGTAAGAATTTGATCCGCATCAATAGTAGTGGATTATTTGGAACAGTAATATTCCGCTTATTTCCCTTCACGCCATGGGGTTCTTTCAGTCTTTATAGGGTTTTAAGAATCGAGCCATGTGCTTTTTGCCATTTTTTATAAACAAAATAAAAAGTTAATTATTTAAAACATGGCAGGAATTGAAGCTGAAGAAGATTATGATGTTTTTGACCCTGGAGACGACATGAGTGAAATGATTCCTTTGACACAGCATCGCTCAATGCACTCAATGCGGCATGAATTAACAGAAAGTAAGGTTAAATCATTGTACCAAAGTTAGGCCAAAAAACCCCCCGAATTTTATAGACCCAAATGATTTTAAATTTTAAAAGATGATCATTTGTTTGTGAGGAGCGACCAAGGACAACTTGTTCAGCTTACAACTAAAAAAGACCCATCAAAGTTTTTAGCCGTGGGTTCAATTAGAAATAGACTCAGTGTGAAAGATCAAAATCGCCTTGGTCTTGTTAGACCGAAATTAAAGGGCGGAGGGGGGCATTTTCTAAACTTCAAAAACACTGCAGGAAATCCCAACAGCTAACCAAATACAAAACATGGAACTTGAAGAATTAAATAAAATCGGCAGATGGAATAATAAATGCAATAGAAGCAAAAAACCAGTTTTTCAAAAGAAACAGCATTGAAGACTATAAAAGGGACTCCCCGCTACCCTGCGAGAAATAACGGCCCTTGATCATGCTTTAAGAACCATTAGAGGCGAATTAACAAACAATTTAGCAAAACTAGGTGAACTAGATGAGCATATAAAAGAGAAAAAGAAAAATCGTTGAGGCTGATGACGCCAATTAGGGCCTGATTTTTAAAGAAAGAATAACCCAAAGACTAAAAGATCTTGAACAAGAAAGATCAGCAAGACTAGAAGTGCTAACTACTAACCGAGACCAATTACGAACTCAAGTGAATAGAATAAGAGAAACTATCGAAAAAATTTTATATGAAGACACGACGCTAGCAGAACGAATACGAACGCTGTTTAGAGAGCATGGAGTCTCATTAGAAGCGTTTATACTCCCTTAGGATTTGCATAAAGTACATGGTGATGGCTATTACAGGCGGGGTTTGGGAGCAAAGTTCAGTGCCTCCGCCGCCATCGCCTCCATTCCGCCTGATAATCTGGGTAAAAAACACTTGATCATCTTGCGAGTTTATTAAAAAAATTAGCCAGTAAGCTATAGACTCTTTACCAGGTTATATTAGGAGGTATTGTTAGCTGGTTTTGTCTACTGCAAGCAAAGTAGTTGGCTTTATGGCCGAGCACTTATGGGCATTAGTTCTTGTAATGTTGGGTTACTATTTAGTAAGATAAAGACCAAGTAATCCTAGCCAGTTAATCCAAGAACAAGCGCTGTCTTTTCATATTTCATGGTCATCGCGAACAGAGCCGCGAGCTTTGCTGAGTCTTCAATGACTTTGGGGGGTTGGACTTCGGGGATTAGATGGACTTAATCTTGGGTGTTCTTTTATTGTTTGTAATATTACTGCTCAGATTTATGTCGTTTTTCCCATCTGTTCATTGCCTGCTATAAGAATTTCATTATTATAGTTTATTATTTTTCCTACCTGGGGTCTGAGGTCAGGGAAGGCAGCATGTATAAAACCAGTGCCAACGCAAAGTCTACTTTCGATCTTGCGTATTGTAAACATGTTGGTACCTTTGAAAACTTGAAGGTAAATAACTGTGAATTAATGGCGTCCTCTAAATTTTGCTAGTATTGTTTTTGCGCGTCAAAGCCCGTAGAAGGATCAGTTATGCTCGATTTGCCTGTGCTTGCGCCCCTAGCCCAAACACCAAACGTAAGTACGAATAGAGTCGTTTATTCGTTCTTTTTCCCGCTCTAGTTAGGCCCTTAGAAGTGTCTAAGATAAATGTTGTCCATGCTTTTTTTATGCTCTTGCTGTAGGGACCGGGCCTCAACAGTTGTGCCAAAAAAGAAAGATTTTGAAAGGAGGATGCCAGTATTAGTTATAATTTTCTGTGCGTGCCGAAAATAAAGGTCGCTAGGCCATGATTATGATCCCCTTTTGTCTAAAGCTGTCTTGGTGTAATATTGAATTCGTTACAGATCCTTTCAAAAGCCTTCATGTCTATTATGTTGCTGAGTGGATTAAATGGTTTGTCATTTGGTAATGGCGCTTGCAATTCAGTCAAATACGTCCCTGAAGGTGTAATAGAAATGAAATCGGTACATGGGCCTCACCAAAGGATCATGGTGATTTAAATGATCAGCATACGACACTCCACACCCAGTTGATTTCGCAAAACACAGCAAAGTTTAATGGTTCTGATAAAACTGCATCGGATGACTAAACCACGCTTTCTTGATGTGGTCGTTTTCAATAGGGGGGTTAAAATATCTGCTTAATGGAGGGACTCACCTTTTTTGAAAAGTGGCCCGTCTGGGGGCACAGCAATGTCAAGAGTATCAGTTGCTATATTTTTAAGATTGTAGTGCGGCCCAACAGAATATTTTGCGCAGTATATTTGAATGCCTATTTTTAATTTGTTTTAAAAAATGTTTGTAACATAACAACCCAAGACCGCCCTTCGTTTTTAGAAACGTTATTGATAACAATTGCGGGGCCAAATTTGGGCGCGCTCCATGAATATTCTACAAAGTCGTATGGTTTTAAAATAACTGAATCCAAGAAAAATAATGCAGTTCTAAAAGTTAATAAAGAAGGGAAGGTAGTTAGCCGGTTAACCATACCTGATGGTTATTACGGGGTTTTGTTCGCTAAAAGAAGCAATGAGTAATTTCGACATTACTCTCAAACTTAACAATGCAAATCTAAAAACAATGTTAACATTCAAACCTGAAGAAGAAGTATCACATTACCTTTTTGATGTAGAGCTAGCTAAATGTTAGGCTTTGCAGATGACAATCATAGATTTAGAGTTGTGCCCGACAAAACTACTTATGAGGGAGAAAACCCGCTCGATCTTGCATTACATTCATTACTCTATGTTCATTTGGACGAACTAAGCACTGATGAAACTTATATGTTGGAAGGCCCTCAACTGTTTTAAGAGCTCTTCCGTCAGGGAAAGCTGCATATTGCGATTATGAAATTTTACAATTCCCTAATTTACGTTTAAAAGATTAGTTTGTGGGAGGGTCGGATCATTTAATATAAGATCAAAGACCCAAAAAGGGGAAGTCGTTAAAATGTGATAACCTGCACATTGTTTTGGAAAATAAAATAATAAACTGTACTAAAAAATGTCGCGTGGGCCAGAAGAACCAAAGGGGTTCATTAGCGCCTGTAAGGTGTATAACTTTAGAATTAAAAAGACCTTGCAGACGTTGCGGACTTTGAACAGAATGGCGAAAAAGGCACTTTGGGATGGTTTTGAGTACACTAAGGGTGGTGATTATAAAACGTAAAAAAGGTTGGCGGGCAACAAAAGTTTCCTAAACTAGAACAAAATGCGCAATCTAGAGGCAAATAATGTTGGCCAGTATGAATATAAATAGTTCGAAAACCTGACCTCAAATGGCACTTAAACCTATTTTGAAAGGGACATAAAATTTGAATTCATAAGCCTTTCATTTTTTGGCCGTCAAAAAAGTTTCAGAAAAGCATTCAACTTGGCCCTTTACATGTAAGTCTTATGCAGATGACAATAGTCGAAAAAAAGATTGAAATAAAGCCGTATGGGAAAAAACAGTACTCCTCCACAGAAGAGAAGCGGTTTTAAAGATGCTTCTACAAAATTTTCAGTTCATGCCGCAAATGAAATTAGGGGACACGTTCACAATAATATTTGAAATTTCTGTCTTAAAAGATAAGGAGAAGGATGGGGTTGGGGCGTTAGTGACGTCCCTTTTTAAAGGAATTCTAATTTGCTGGCAAAACTTAGACGTTGACAGTCTTAAAGTTACTGTTGTCATTCTTCACAATGGCGAGGATTTAAGGTATAACAACAAGCAACAAAATTTAATATTAGTCTAAATAGAAACAATCTTACAGCACTGAATTGGATTAATCTTACACCTTAGGCCTTATAGGATTTTTTTTACTGAACAAGTTTTAACAGAGGGCATGATAAAAACAATAACCGGATTAGATTAAGTTCTGTTATAAAAAACTATGGAGCAGTTTAAAATTTTTGACAAAAACTTCCTCATTGCTCATTGATTTGTGGGCAGACTGGTTGTGGAAAAAACAATATTTGTCTTGACCTATTACAAACAGTTTATCGCTATAATTTTAATCATATTGTGGTTTTTGTCCAACGCTTAATTTGGGAAAAAAGCTATCATGATAGAAGGTTTATATGGACAGATTTATGACATATATTTAGTTGATCCCAGCAATAAACTGAGTGAGTGTTTAGAACAGTTTTATAGATGTTTGAAGGAAGCAGACACTATTTATTATAGATGACGTTCGGCAAGAAAAAGACATTGTTAAAAAGAGAAACGCTTTGTCAAAATAGCTTTCAGTGGAAGACATGCTGGGATAGTGTGTGGATTTATGCAGAATATAACTCGGTTTTAAAGACTTTAGAGACAGTTAAGATGTAGGGGTTATTTACATGAAGACAGAGATCATTGAAGAATGGGGGGGGGGGGGGGGTTGTGGGGGAAAAGTTTGTTTGTTTTTGGGGGGGGTTTGGTTTGTTTTTTGGGTTTTTTTTTTTTGGGTTTGGGGGTTTTTTTTTGGGGGGGGGGGGGGGGGGGGGGGGGGTTTTTGCCCGGGGGTTGGGGGGGGTTTTGGCTAAATGGGTTTTGGGGGGGGGGGGGGGGTTGAAAGGGGGGGGGGGGGGGGTTTTTTTCCCCAGGTTTGGGGGGGGTTGGGTTGGGTTTTGGTGTTTTGGGGGGGGGGGTTTTTTGGGGAAAAAGGGGGGGTGGGTTTTTTGCCCCCCGGGGGGGGGGGGGCTGGGGGCCCCGGGGGGCGGGGGGTTTTAAGGGGGAAAAATGGGGGGGGGGGGGGAAAAAAAAAAAAGTGGTTTCCCCGTGGGTG
Organism: Conus ventricosus; assembly: GCA_018398815.1. Taxonomy (NCBI): domain Eukaryota; kingdom Metazoa; phylum Mollusca; class Gastropoda; order Neogastropoda; family Conidae; genus Conus; species Conus ventricosus. Next base: position 12,681 of record JAFLJL010004029.1, on the reverse strand, counting down.
GGGGGGAAAAGGGGGCCGGGGGTTTTTTTTTGGGGGAAAAAAAAGGGGTTGGTGTTTTTTTTTTTTTGGGCCCCTTTTTTTTTTTTTTGGGGGGGCCCCCGGGGAAGGGGGGGGGGGGGGGGGGGGGGGGGATTGGGGGGGGGGGGGGGGGGGGGGGGGTTGGGGGCCCTTTTTTTGTTTGGGGGGGGGGGGGGGGGGTCTGGGGGGTTTTTTGGGGGGGGGTGGGGGGGGGGGGGTGCCCGTTATTTTTTTTTTGGGGCCCGGGGGCTTGTGGGGGGGTGGGGGGGGGTGGGGGGGGGGGGGCCCCGGGGGGGGCGGGGGGGCCCCCGGCCCGGGGGGGTTTTTGTGTTTGGGGGGGGGTTTGGGGGAAAATGGGTGTTTTTGGGGGGGGGGGGGGGGAGGGAAAAATTTGTTTTAAAGGGCTTGTGAGTTCCCCGGGGGGTTTTTTTTGGTGAAAAGAATTGGTGAAAAATTTTGGGGGTTTTTTTTTTTGGGGGTTTTGGGGGGGGGTGGGTTTGTAAGGGGCGTTTTGGGGGGTGTGTTTTCCCTTTGGGGGGGGGGTTTTTGGGGGGGTTTGGGGGGGGTGTATAATTTTGCTCGTGTGTGGCAAGTCGGTGAAATGGTTTGGGGTTTTGTTTTTAAAAAGGAAAAAAAAAGGTGGGGCTCGCCCGGCGTAAGAGGAGGAAAAAAACACAACCCCCCCAATTTTTCAGTGCAGAAGGTTGCCCACCATGACTGGAAGGTGTAAGAAGTGGGGGCGGTCACAGACTTGCTGACAACTCATTTCCAATCTTAATTGTTCTAGGAAAGTATGAGTTCTGACGATATGCGTGCGGCACTGGATGGCAGAGTACATGTTTGTAGGTACTCTTCTTTGGCGGACCGGAGCTGGATGTAATTTGCTGGGGTGACTGCAACCATGTTATTTTGGATTTATACAGGCATCGTCGGAGTGCATCTGCTGGGCGTCGCTGAAGGGGGCCCTCCCAGTGAGAATCATGCTATTTACACTTGTGGTGTTGTGGTAGCGGTTCAATACGAAGCGAGCCGCCATTCTCTGTATGCTTCTAGTCTGTCCACATTCGCTCTGTGTATGGGAGGTCCCAACAGAGCTGGCATATTCCAAAAGGGGCCTGACAAATGTAGGTAAGCCCTCTCTCTCAGCGCGTGGGGGCTGCTATCAAGTTCCTACCGAAGGAATCCAACAAATCTGCTTGCTCTCAAGTGATGCATTCAATGTGAGTATCCCAGCTGAGGTTTTCTCAATGGTGACACCCAAGAACTTGACTGATGACACAGTGTCGAGGTGTGTGGTCCATGCAGCTTGGTACTGGTAGTGAAGGGGTCGCCGACTTTGGTCACAGGACGAAACAGTACACGTCCTTGATGAAAAACATGTCCCAGCTTTCTCCCATTCTCGTAGGCGATGGAGATCTCTTGTAGGCTGCGTCTTGGTCTCGCTGGGGTTGTGACTACTCTATAAGCTGCAGTGTAGTCAGCGAAACAGCCTACAAGGTGAAGTCAGGCTCTCTGGGAGAATTCTTGATTATTATATCAAGGAACAAGCCCCAAGGTCCCAAACGATCCTTGTGGTACACTTGACCTCACCCTGACATATTCTGAATTGGGCTCCCTCAACTACAAACTGCTTGACGTCGGTTTGACAGAAATCCCTTGATCAGCGGGGGACCTCCTCCGATGCCGTAGTTGGTGAAGCTTGTGTAAGAGGAGACTGTGATTTACCTTGTCAATGCCTTAGCAAAATCCATGACAAAGGATGTCAGTATGTCGTTCTCTTCCATGCTGTCTACCAACTCATTCTATGAGCTCGCCAGGAAGCTGGGTCTCGCAGGATCGCTGTCTCCTGATTCCGTGCTGCCGGGATGGAGGATGTCGTTCCGCTAAGAATGCTCCTCACAGAGCTCACGATTGTGTGCTCCAGCAGTTTGAAAGAGATGCAGGTCAAGGAGGACAGGCCCTGTAATTGCTGGGTCGTAATGCTCCCCCTTTTTGGTAGATCGTACGAGCGCATCCCTCCAGTCAGAGGGAACCTGACCGTAGTGAGGGATGAAAGATGGCAGTGAGTATGGGGGCTATTTCCTCCGCGGGTCTCTTAAGACTCTTGAGCTGACTCATCTCGGGACCACTGGCTTTATGAGGGTCTAGTTCTTTCAACAGTCGTTTGTAACTCCTGCCTCAGTGACGTGAAGTGTTCAGCTGTGAGTAAGCTTGTCTGACATACTCACTTCACCAAAACTGATGGGTGTATTTCTGCCTCACTGAACACTGATTGAAATTGTTGATGAGGGCTTGCTTTTTCTTTTGGCTCAGATAACAGGGTTCCGTTCATTTGAGAGAAGGCAACTCCGGCATTGTCGACCTTGGTGCTTGATGTTTTAAACATTCCTTGTTGATGGGTCAGTGTTTTGATACTTTTCCATTCAGCTATAATTATGGGAACATTACCAGCGAGCAACATTGGCACGTTGTGTCCACTCCGGAAAACATCGTTCAGATCAAACATTTTTACCATGATTGTGTAAACCTGCGTACTATATCATGGACCGTGGGCTTCAGGTAAGAGAGGAGTATGTTCGCCAATAGTTCATTCAATCAAGAACGGGCCCTAGAAAAAATTTGCAATTTTCTTTTTATTGATAACTGTAGTTTAGTCGCCGGATCCAATGGATGACCATTTCACTTGATGAATTGGGTGGCCGGAATATGCTCAGTTGGTAGAGCGCCGACTCGTGATCCTGGGTTACGGGTTCGAATTTCGGTACAGGGGGATTTCTTCCCTCGGAGTTAAAAATTGGTTCTGACTCCATTCCCCTACAGTCCTTCGAAGAGGACTATAAACCGCGGTTCCGTGTGTGAAACGCATGCACACATCTTGCACACTACGTAAAATGCCATCCCCAACTTTCGAAGAGGAAGGCCCGTTGGCCGTTGGATATGTGTGACGTATTTAGGTTGCGTCTGTAGTGACGAAACCAAAGAAGAGGGTGACTTCCCTTGGACTGGCCAAGTCAGGCTAACGATCTACCAACTCGACTGGACTAGGACTCGATACCTTCCTGTGCGCCAGCCCACAAAGTAAAGAAACATGGTGTCACCCCCACTGGATTAGACAGTGAAGAACTTTTTAATTCACCAGAAGTGTGAACAGTCAGAACTGAGAAAGAAAAAAAAAACTACGTGAAGTCGACAGTTACTAAGCCAGTGACGTCAGTTGCTTAGCTGTAAAACTGTGTAAGCAAAAAACAAAAAAAAAAAAAAAAACACGAGCGCTAACGAAGATGCGGAAGAAAAGGCCAGGTACCGTAGGCGGCGAGATAAGATAAGATAAGATAATTGTTGCTAAGGCCAGCGACCGCAGAGGGCCCCTCAGGGCTGTCACCACGTTAAAATCAACTCTACAGTCATTAAAAAAAAAAAAAAAAAAAAAAAAAAATTTCACACATCTCGTTAAATGACATCGTCTACAAACGAACCAGAAACTTTGTTAAAAATCCTCTTCCCGTAAAATCTCAAATCAGATTAAAATGTTAATTTCTCTCAAAAACCCAAGGATCAATCAGGCGGGACATCCCTAACAGGATCTTCATGGGACTCCGCTGAAAATGTTTGTGTCTCCCCTCGTGCAAGTCCCAACACTCTAAAAGAACATGTTCATTGTGAGGGTGCATGACATGGAAGCACCACGGAGCTTCTTCACTCTTTAAAAGGTAAGAATGGAAAAAATACGAATGGCCGGGTGTGCACCCGGGCACAGAACGTTTCCTCTTTAGGGCCCACCCGACGTAAAATGGGAGGAAGTTTTTAAGGTTGGACGGATCTGAAAGAGTTTGTTATTCGTCTGTGTGTTCCAATCCTCCTGCCAGAGGTCTCTCACATAATCGTTAATTTTGGGTTTCACATTGAGCAGGGGATATAAGTGTTGGACAGTTTCTCTCTTGTGGCGTTCTTGGCTAAAACGATCAACCATTTCGTTCCCCCCGATGCCAACAGGCCCGGAATCCAAGCAAGAGTAATTTTGGTAACCGTCCGCCTTCAACTTGCTAAAAAGTTCAAAAAAAAGTAAAAGTTCTGGATTGTTTGGTTGCGGCCAGCTAGGGCCCTCCAAGCTGACAGCGAATCCGACAGAACCAGGAAAGTCCTCCTCGAAGAATGGGAGATTATTTTCCCAAAGCCAGTACTAGAGCAGTAAGTTCAGCAGAATAGACAGAAGCATCTGAATGTATATGTTCCAACAATATCTGAGAAGGAGCCCCAGGGCAGTAGGCTGCACAGGCCACTCCATCCTCAGACTTGGAACCGTCAGTGAAAACTGTTTGATAGGAGGGGAATTTGGAACAGAGCTGGGCATACAAAGCCTTGTACGCCAGAGAGCTGGTAGACTCCTTACGGAAAGCTGCGAGATCAAAACGAATCTCGGGTGTAAAAAAAGGCCCATGGAGGTTGATCCGGAAACTGGAAAAAATCGGAAACTACTCCCGGGTCTATACCTGCATTCCGCACGTGAGGCTGCATACGAAGCCCAAACGGCGGAATACATTGGGTTTGTTTCAAACTTACTTTGGAACGGAGGGTCAAAAACACAGTCATAGGCAGGATTCTGCGGTCTGAGAACAGTCGGATGTAATAATTCAAAGGCAGTTTTTAGCCTGCGGTTGGGCAGTGAAGGTTCACCTGCCTCTGGTACAGGGTGTACACAGGGGGGGTGCGGGAACGTCCAAGACAGAGACGAAGCCCTTTATGGTGGATAGGGTCCAAGATTTTGAGGTAAGATGATCTTGGGGGAGCCGTACACAGCACAACCGTAGTCCAGTTTGGAACGGACCAGGGCCTGTAGAGGTGCAACAAAAGTTTTCTTATCAGCGCCCCATTTGGTGTGTGCTACGACCCCAGAATATTTAGTGCCTTTTGGCAAGCAGTTTTGAGGTTTTTAATATGGGTGAGAAAATTAAGTTTTTGGTCAAAAATGACTCCCCGAAATTTTTGGGCCCCTTTAACAGCTGGAATGGGAGATTTCCCTACTTGAAGTTCCGGATCTGGAAAAATGACGGAAATTATGGAGTGATACACTGGGTTTTTGTAGCAGAAAAGGTGAAACCGTTTTTAATCCGCCCACCGATGGATTTTATCTACGCAAAGCTGGAGCCTGCGCTGGACACTGGGGACAGCTTCCAGTTGCGTAGACAGCAAAATCATCCCCAACAATGAGCAGTCGAACCCGCTGAACTGATTGAACAATGTTGTTTATCTTAATTTCAAAGAGGGCAGGAGATAGTATGCTCCCCTGTGGACACCCAACTCCTGCTCGTGGACATCAGAGAGAGTGGTGCCAACCCGGACCTGAAACTGTCGTTCTGCCAAAAAATTTGAATAAAAACGGAAGATGACTCAACATCCCCAATTATAAAAAAGCAAACGGGGATCTATTTGCCGCCCTTTTTAAAAAAGAATTCCCAGGACACTGTTTTTTTTTCAGAGTCCAACCCACAGAATCTCTGACCAACACATGAAAATGGCAAAAGCCTGTATTCCTGTCTTCCGATAAACTTAAAATGCCCAAAAACACCCTGGTTCGTTTAGAAAGCCAACAAATTTCCAAAGTTAGAAAACGGGCTCAGCGTGTATCCCAAGCCCTTTCGGCCCCAAGCTGGGCCCCACAGAAATCCGTGCTAAATCAAGCCACTTTTAAAATCATAAAGCGGTCCGGAGAAGTTTCTCCCAGGTGACATCAAAAACTTCTAAGAAAAAAGTGTGAACTCTTTAAGAAAATTTAAAGGAAGAACCCTGTCCCACTGGCCCCTCTCAATTTTTTCGGATTCTTAAAAAAAGAAAAGAAAGCAGTTGCAATGCTTGCTTCAACCATTGAAAAAAAATTCCCCTCTTCTAAAAATCAGTCATTTTTTGTCAAAACAAAGCCCTAAAAAAAAATCCCCCTGCACTTTTCATCCACAACGGGAAAGACACAATTTTCCCTTTTCTTTAAACAGCTGAAATCTCCCTTTACTCTTTTGCGCGATTCCTCTAGGTAAGTACATACTTATAAACTTTTGAAACATTTCCGAAAGGGAAAGTCGCCATTGTTACAGGATAAACCATTTGGGGACTACGGGTTCTTTCCACCCTTTTGGGGGGACAGCCCTCATTTCCCATCCCCAAACCGGGAAAAAGATCTTTAACCCATCAAACAAAACCCGCCCATAGCTTTGACCAGCTGTGTTGAAATTTGAGGGAAAAAAGGTCAATGCTAGGTCATGGGGAAAAATCAAACCGAGGGCCCTTTTGGCAAAGAACAGTGTGGTTTCCGCAAACATCGTATACTTTTGCCCTTTGATTCGGGGAATTACACTTAGGAACGCTTTTTTAAACAGACAGCATGCAGTGGCAATTTTCTTTGACTTGGAGAAGGCCTACGCCCACCTGGAAGTCGGGGATACTTCATGATCCCCACGATCGGGGTTTTCGAGGCGGCGAGAAGACAAGAAATATACCGTTACCCCCCCCAAATTGGAAGTGCATCAGGGATTGCGAGTAACTGGAAAAGTTAGAAGGTTTTGGGGACAGTTATGAAATATGACGAATTTGAAAGAAAGGGAAACAGAAAACGTTTCTGCCCTGGTTTGGATAAAAGGATTGACATTTTTAAAGGGTTTTGCATTCGAAAGTGAAGAGGAAAAAAAAATTTTGATGAGATTTTGCGGAAATTTAAAAAGTTTTGCACGGAAAAAGAAGAGACAATGAACTTTTTTTTTTCCAAAAGACATAAAGCAGCGGGGGAATCAGTTGAACATTGTTTGTGACTTGGGGAAGCCTCAAGCCCCTAAATTTTGGCAGCATTCAGCGGGAAGAGAGGCTTTCTAAAGATCGTTGTTTTGGGGTGTTAAAAATGAAACTGAGAATAAAATTTGGAAAGCGAAACTGACCGACAAGTGCTTGGAATTTGCAGAGCATTTAAATAGCCAAAAAAAAAAAGCATGGTAGAAAAGTGAAATGACTGATGTTGAAGCTGACATGTTTTTTCACCAAGGAAAAGAAAAAGCTACCCCAAAAAAAGGGAAAAACCCTTTAAAAAGAGCACATCGTGGAAAACAACAACAGAAAAAAGAAAAAATTAGAATGCCCTGCCTTGGAAAACTTGCTAAACTGCGGAGGAAAAACATTTTCCACTGTATGAAAACACCAAAAAATTTTTTTAAAAAGGAAGAATTGTTCCAATGTAGAGAGGGTGAAGAAAGTGACCAAAAAGGGGAATTTTGCAGGGGAGAACAAAAACGAGAAAAAAAACAAGCAAGGTTTAACATAAAGGAAAACCAAGTGAGATTTCCGGGAAACAGGGGCATCAAAAAATGTTTTTCCCAAGAAAACTTACAAGAAGTGTCAGCGACAAAACCCTGAAGAAACTGGAAAAGACTAAAACAATTAGTCATCAGGGGTTCCACTGACTTTTAGTTTTTGCGTAAGAAACGAAGCCTCCCAAAAAATTGGTCAGCGCGAAAAAATGCGAAAAAAGTAAACTGTACCACCCCAAAAAACAGCTCTAAATCTGTGCCTTAACACCGCTAAATGCCCCTCGCTGCGGGAAAACGTTTTCTGTGCCACACGGGCGGCCTTCCAGGGCAAGCAGCTGGTATTGTCCACTTACGTCACCACCCCGACCCCCGACATTCTTGACCCGTTTTGGGGGCTGAAGCCCCCGTTCGCATGGCACATCCACGGATAACAAGGGCAATGGGGGCCACTCGGGACCAGAATCACGTGGGATGATCGTTTGGGGCGTGGGAATCAAACGTTCCCCATTGGAAATGGGACATCGCGACGCGGGAAAGTTCCATTTTATTTCGGGGGGAAAAGGGTGAGGCGTTTTGGGAACTTCTTGATTAGCAAAAATCAGCGAGTGCCCCGAGAAAATGTGCACGCACTATCACTAATTGGCGGGGTCAAGCATTGTGTAGGGCTGTGCCGTGTTTTTCCCCCGACATAGGCTTGCGGTTTAGAAAAGGGCCCCGGGAAATTTTGTCGCTAAAAAGCACGGGGCCCCGAAAAAAAATGGAGGAAGGCCGAAAAACGCAATAATCCCAAAATTTTTCAATAAAGGGAACCCTGTCATGTTTAAACAAACCCTTTTGATGAAACCTAGGGGGGAGAATCATTTTGAGAGTTTGGGCCCAAAGAATGAAAACACTTTCAAAGTGGATTTATCATCACAGAGGAAAATGCACACCAATCCTGGGGTTTTAGAGCAGTACAAGGGATGAATCCATCACAGTCAACACAGGAATAAGCTGCTGTAGCAGAGAAGAAAGATTTATTTTGGGTCGTACAAGATGTTTTTGATGGAGAAGTTGGGCAGTTTGAAAGGAAAATCCATCTTCAAATAGACAAGGAGCAACTCCCCGGGCAAAAAGCCCGCAAAATGGCCCCCCCTCAGTGAAAAAAAAGGAAAGTGAAGAAAAGATTGAAAAAATTTGGGAAATTTCGCACAGTTGATACCCAACAACTGGGCATAGTCGGGGATAGCAAAGAAACCCCAAAGGGGAAAATAAGGCTGGGCATTGATCCCCAAGCCCCGAATAAAGCGTCAAAAGAAAAGAAAATCCTACCCCAATATAGATATGTTCTTTTAAATTGAAAAAAAACCAAAATTCTCGCACTTTTTTACCCCGAAAAATGGGTTTTGGGTGTTGAACTGGACGAGAAAAGTACTACTTGACAACATTTGAAACCCCATTTGAAAAAAAAAATGGAACAAAAAAGCCATTTGGGGTATCGGGCCCAAAGAATTTCCCAAAAAAGGGTTGAGAGAACTAGCTGATCCCAGGGGTGGGAGCTGTCCATGATGACATCATCCTTTGGGGGGGAAAAGGGGATTTTGAGAAGAAAGAAAAAAAAACATGATGGCGTGTGAAAATGTTGAGCACAAAGATGCCGGGAAAAAGGAATCAAACGAACAAAGAAAAAGGGAACTGAACAAACAAAAGGGCATTTTTTTTTTTTTTTTTTTCTAGGACATATTTTAAAAAGGGAAAGGGCTCAAAACCCGATCCAAAAAAGATTGCACAGTTTAACAGCTTCCAACTCCTAAATCAAAGCAGGATGTACAAAGATTTCTGGGGGTTGTGGCTTCTCCAAAAGTTTGCTCCACATCTGTCTGAAGAAGCACCCCAATGAGAGAACTTCTGAAAAAATTTATTTCAAATGGAACCGATGTGCTGGGAAAACACTAGAAAAAGTGAAGAGCACCCTGTCCAAACCCCTGTTCTGCCTATTTGATCAAGCTGAAAAAAAATCAATCACTCTTTTAGTGTGATGCATCAGCTTATGGGTTAGGCCATCCTTTTTAAAACAAAAAAAACCCGCCAATACAATATGCATCTCGGCATTGTCTGAAACTGAAAAAACTAGCTCAAATTTAAAAAGAAAATTTGGCGATAGTTTTTTTTTTTGGGCTTGACCGATTTTAAAGATACGTGTTTGGAACAAAGTCCTGTGGGCTGGGCCCCAAAACCCTTGGGGTTTTTTCCACAAAAAGAGTCTGCTCTCTGCCCAAAGAGAATAGAGAATGCTGTTACACACCCTAAGTAGACTAGGGTTTTCAAAAAGGGAACTGAGAGATCGGCGGGGCCATTGAGCAAGCAGTGATGGGAAACCGAAGAACAAAAGCCCCACAGAATTGATTTTTTTTCATGGAGCTTTAAAACTGGTATTTCACAGACTTTCAGTTTTAAACAACCATGCCAACCTACAAAAAGCAACAAAGGCAGAGAAGATATGAAAACTACTATGAAAATCAATGGGAAGGGTGGGGCCCGAAGAAAAGAAAGCTTTTTTCAAAAAAATGCAAGCATTTTTTCCCCTTCCCCGGTGAACTGTCAGTACAAAATGGGGTATTTCAAAGCAAGCGAGTGTTGTAACCCAAAAAAAAATGAGAAACATTTTTACGGAAAATGCATGCAAGTCATGCCGGTATTCAAGGATGTACCAGACGGGGAAGAGAAGTCGCATATTGGTCTGGAATGAATTCTGATATTGAGATTTTCGTGAAAGATTGTCAAACTTGCCAAGAGTTCAGCCAGAGACAACAAAAGAACCACTCATAAGCAGTGAAATACCAGAGTTGCCATGGCAGTATCTGGCTGCCGATTTGTTTGAATGTAAAAAGAAAAGCTATCTGGTAGTGGTTGACTACTACTCTGACTTTTTCGAATTTGATGTGCTCACAGCCAAGGACAGTGATGAAATCATCAAGAAGATGAAAGCCCATTTTGCAAGACATGGAATCCCAGAGGGGACTGACCACTGATAATGCACCACCATTCAACTCTAAAGAATTTGAGAAATTTTCGCAGATTTACGGATTTGAACACATAACAAGTTCGCCCCATTATCCACAGTCAAATGGGAAAGCTGAAAGTGCTGTGAAAGTTATGAAGAACATGATACAGAAATGTCACCAAAGCGGTGAGGATGGATATTTGGCCTTACTGGAGCTGCGAAATACTCCATCAGAAATACTGGAAATGTTCACCTGTACAGAGACTGTTCTCGAGAAGAACAAGAACACAGCTGCCTACAACGAGGTCCATGTTGAAACCGTCAGTGAAGCAAGCCACAGATGGACTTCAGGCTAGAAAGGTGAAACAGGCAAGATACTACAACCGTGGAGCTGTAGAATTGACAGAGTTGAACCTGGACAAGTTGTGCGGTTCAGACCACCTGGCTGTAAAAGATGGGTCAAGGCTCAGGTTGAAAGACAAGTCGACATAAGGTCGTACAACATACGAACAGAAGATGGTCGCAGATTCCGACGAAACCGACGTGACGTCCGAGAAACAAATGAAAATTACAAGCCAGTGTTTCAGCCACCACACGGCAACAAAAGAACAGTCATTTTTTATCCCACCAACAGAACGACTGACTTGTGTCCATCAAACAGGATCAAGAGTGGACCAAATGATGCTGCAACAGACGGGAAACAGTCAAGACAGAGAATCAACAGGCCTTACAGACGCTTACTCCAGGAGCGGATGAAAGATCGACTTCAAGTAGCAGTCAAGGAATTCCAGAACCAGCTGGGGCGCAAGCAGATTGCCAGGACTCTCAAATTGATCAAGAGAACACTGTTGAGCAATCACCACCCCAGCAAGTAGAACCAAAACACTCGATTTGGTCGCACGGTGAAAACTCCTGCCTATCTGAAAGACTACGTTTATCGAAAGTGATGAACGCATCTTGAACTTGAAACAACTCACCTTCTTTATTGATGTTAGATTTAATCCTGTAATCCAGGGCAGTTCATTTTTGTGTTAAAAGTTTGTTCTTTTTTCGACGTTCATTTGTTGATTTAAAGACAGGGAGATGTGACGTATTTAGGTTGCGTCTGCTAGTGACGACAACCACAATAAGGGTGACTTCCCTTGGACTGGCCAATGTCAGGCTAACGATCTACAAACTCGACTGGACTACGACTCGAACCTTCCTGTGCGGCAGCCCACAAGTAAACGAAACAGTATGGATGACACGCTACACATAGCATGCACCTTCCCCGAAGTTGGAGTATGGCTGCCTTAATGGCGGGATAAAAAACGGTCATACACACGCAAGTGTCAGAATCTTCAACTCGATGAAGGTGGACACTCAAAGAAAGAAGACCACATCGGCACGCGGCCACCACGTGTTCATAATCCAAAAGACAAGAAAGACCGTTCTCCGATGTCAATTTTGACAAATACATATGTATACACACTAATGCTCACACTCTCGATAACAACGGCAATCGGTCATGGTTACTAGCAACAATACTTATTCAAATCATAGCGTAGATAGGAACCCATGCCCACCATGACTTTGGTTAAGATTGCAAAAGAACAACTTCCGTTAGGCCTAGGCCTAGCCTATCGTCTTCCACCTCTCTCAGTCTCTTAGCCAATGAAATAGCATAAACATATTTCCTTCGGGATAGTTTTCCGCGTGTTTCGTTTGCAAAGTGCAAGTGGTGTGCTGGGTTCCTGCACTAGGCCTAGGCCTAGCCTATTTATCAGTGCATTTAACCAGAGACGTAAAGGAAACTCTCTGATTAACAGAAAACCGAGGGCTGAGAAGATCGTTCGGCATGTTCTGTGTTTAACTGCGTGTGTGGAGAAGTTGCCAAAAATGCCAGAGATTTCTTTAAAGCACGTAGTGGCTTGCAGCTCAGAGGATAGGGTATGCTATGAAAAGTTTACACTTACTACCATCACAACTATTGTGGTCAGAGACGGTGATGAAACACCTGATTGGTCAAAAGGATGTCAAGGGCGTTAAAATAACGTACACATGCGGTAGACGTTTTTCCCCCACAGTAATCAATCTAACATTTCTTCTTCTTCCTAAATACTGGTTCACTCAAAAACGAGTAGGTCACCAGCGCGCATGTTAAAAGTAAAATAAAATAACATAAAATAGTGCGACTCGGACTGTTGGCCCTGGAGCAAATTTGGCAACAAGGGGTCGCACTCGATATTCAGAAGTTAAAGCAATGGCCAAATTCAGGCCAGGTAACAGTAAAATATCTGGGGAAGTAAAAGATTATAGAAATCGTCAATATGCAATCTCAAACTGTGTATAATTTGTTTTTTAAAAAAGGGTTGCATTTTTTGGAATTTGATGGGCACCGGCAGTGGAAGGGCC